>JBAWJQ010003975.1:0-70637 GCA_037783105.1 Bactrocera zonata
TGCAAACAATAAGCAAACAATATTGAGCAGGCAAAAAACATAGCACTGGAACAACAACAGCAACCGAAAAAGCATATTAAACGAGGACGAGCTTTAACCCGTTTAGCTGGTGCTGCATAATGAATGAATGGATGCGGTCAAATTTGTATCGATAGGGGGGTTAGTGTGAATTGAGCATAACGGTATTAGTGCTAGTGACTTAGTTGGGATGTAGAAGTGCGCTTTTTGCCATATGTGTAGCATAAAGTGGCCAGCAGCTAACGGCTTTGGCGCTATTTATGAGCAGTGAACCCTCATTTGTTGGGTGAAGTAAGGATGGAAGAAAAAAATTAGAGGCTGTTAGGGCGACTTAAGTCATATTAAAAAAACCGTTTGTTTGTTTTAGCAGATATACAGCAAAACAAATCAAATATTTAGGCAAAGCTAAATATAAATTTTGATCGAGAAGAAGATGGACGAAAACATAGAGAAGTACGAAATATGAGCAATGGTCATTTTGTATTCAGATCAGGTTTACCGCGCTTACTTATTTTGGCCAAAGGCCAAACGATGTAATATCAGTTTAAGAATACTCCCAGTAAACCATAATTATTAAGGTTTCGTATAAGAGCTTGTGCTTACATGGCAGCTAGCTGAACAGCTTCTTGGGGGAAAAGAACGTGTGCAAAGCTTCATATCGATATATTAAAAACTAAGGGCCAAGTTCTCGTATATACAGACAGACCGACGGACAGACGAACAGATAGTCAGAGAAACACACCGACATGGCTAGCTCGTCACGCTGATGAGATACTAAATTGGGCAAAAAATAGTAAGACTTTTTAATTTAAATTTCTAGTAAACACCCATTCGTCGAAATATTTTTTTTCTAGATTGGTATGACATCTATTCAAATGTCAAATCAAAAAAATCAATAGTGTTTAATGTTAGTGTTAATATATTTTCTCTTGTCTCTTTGTCGGCGATTTTTACAATGAGTGAAATTATTCAATATAGAAATTCCATAAATTTTGTGTGGGGAATCAAATTTCTGGTGACGAAACGTTCAAAATGTTGAAAAAGATCTTGGATGATAATCATTTGTCATGAGCAAGTGTTTTTGATTGGTACAAAATATTCAAAGAGGGTCGAGAATACATTGACGACGAACTACTTTCAGGACGTGTTTCAAAATCAACTGAAGATGAACACGTTGACAAAATTAGAGAAATGATGCTTGAGAACCAACGATTAACAGTCAGAGATGTTACCAGCATCGTTGAAATATCGAAAGGATCAGTGAAAATCCTTTTGAAAGCTCATTTGAACCTAAGAAAAGTGAAAGCTTGATTATTTTCAAAATCACTTTTTTTTCGAAAACCAGCGTCACGTTAACGTCTTTGAAACAATGAGTTCCGACTACCAAGTTGTCATGAAACGTATTATTACTGGTGATGAGTCTTGGATCTATCCTACAACCTGGAAACTGACGATCTATCGACCGAATATCGGTGCAAAGATGAGTCCAAGCCGAAAAGACCACGCAAAGTAGGCCAAAAATCAAGGTTATATTGACAGTTTTTTTCGATTATCGAGGTGTGTTGTACTCCGAATTTCTTCTGAATGGCCAAACTGTCAACAAGGTGTACAATTTGAGTGCTGTGTGTCATTTGCGTTAAGCTATTTGTAAAAAGAGGGCCAACAACTTTTTGTTTTTGCATCACGATAAAGCACCGTCGCATACTATATGATTCCTCGTGACTTTTTCGCCAACATTTCAACCAATATGGTGCCGCAACCCCGGTATTCGTCTGATTTAGCTCTGTGTGTCTTCTAGCTATTCAGTAAACTCAAACAACCCCTGACGGGGAAGCCGAATTGAGTCAATTGATACGCACATTGAAGACTATTCCGGAAATTGACCTTAACAACTGTTTCGAGGATTGGAAAAAAAGTTGGCGTAAGTGTATTGGAGACAAGATGGCTTGCTTTGAAGGGGACGACATAGGTTCTGAAGAATAACATAAGGATTTTGATATTATGAACAATTTTTTACTGGTTTCTAGTTTTCGAATGGGTTGTTTGAATGTTGGAGAGTTAATAAGATAAAACAGAAAGCCGGAATGTCGAAGAAATATATAGAAAAACATTGAATTGATGAAGAGTCATACAACTGATATATTTAGTAGCTGATGAGACACAACTGAAATGGTCTCACAATTCGATGAGTTTCCAGACTGGAGAATATGAAAGAAATATTCTGCAAAAAGTAATTTGCATGGAAACTTCATCAGTGAAAGTGGTTCCATTGAAAAACTGGAGACAAACATAAAGATATTTTGCCATAAATTCGATATCTAATGCTTTATTGGGATATAAACTCGCATATGCACACTTTTTCAAATTGCTAACGTATGTCTGTTGGTTTTGTGTTTGATTTTCAGCGTGTAAAAATCGGCACACGCGAACAAACCGCCTGAAAGTATATGAGCAAACAAGCATATAAAGTAAGGACGAGTCATGCATTTACATTAAACGCTCAAAGGTAGAAATATGCGGTTAAAAAGAATTTTTGATTATTATTTGTAAACACTGTGGCGTTGCCATCAATAATATCCACTTTTTCTATGCCGCAAAACACTGCAGTGAGGAATTCAATTTATGCTGCATAAAAGGAAATATTGTAGCTGATTTGTTGATTAAGAGTAGAGTTAAAAAATAGTAGGAAAATATATAAATTGAAGCGGCATACATTTTATGTGTTCTTTTTGTTTAAAAAAGTGGTAAATAACTAATAAAAGGCATACTTGAAATAAGTGCAACTTTACTATTGGAAAAAGTTAAATTTGGTTTATTTTTTTTAATCCCGGAATTTCGGAACTAGTTGTAATATCAAAACATGGATATGGTTATATTACACATAATTTTGTTTTTCATAAAATAATTTCAATACAGTACGAATCCCGAAATTTCGGGATGCCGAATTTTAATATATGCATGAATTTTTATGATCCCTAATAAATAATTACTGCTTAAAAATGTTTACTACTTTTCAGTTCCTGGTAGCCACCCATTTTAGGCGCCCACAAATTTTGCGTCTCCGTTGCGGCCATAAAACTATAAAATTTTATTAGCGCTTTTTTCGGGGGTGTGCATGCCAGCTAGAGTCTTTTATGTCCTGTGACACTCCATAAAGCAACAAAAATCAAATGCAATACAGTTTTCTAGGCACTTAGCATGTGCTCCGCCTACCAATAGCAACTTCTAGCCACTATTGTAGGCCAGAAAAAAAACTACAAAGAAAACAAGAAAAAGTAAATAAAAATAATTGCAATTAATTTGACTATTTCGTGGCTTTGTTTTGTGTTCGTTTAGCTTTTTCCGTTCTTTCGATATTTTGCTGCCGTTAGGTTCCAACAAAGCTTGAAAAAACAGTCATCAAATACAAATGTGTGTGTGTGTGGAGTGGTCGCTCGTTGCGTAAACTCGTAAAAAAGCGCGCAATTTTAATCACTTAATTGTTTTATGCTTTTATTTCTCTTGCTTCTGTTAATATTATTATTATTGTTATTAATTTAATTGCGCATTTTTTATGACTTAATTACTTAATGCGTTTATTTGTAGGATTTGTTGTTTTAGATTTATGCCACTTATCACTTCTGTTGTTGTCGCTTTTGTACAGCGTTCGGGCATGACGGCATGTGGCAGACCATTGACAATGTTTCCGCATCGTAAATTTTTGCTTTTTTTTAACTATAAAAAACTGGAGGAAAGATAGCCTGTGAGCTGAGGGAGTTGTAGCCGGCAGTTGAGTTTATTGTGTAGAAAAGTGACCATGTGTTTGGGGGTTTCTACTAGACGTATATAATTAACTGTTGTAAACGGGTAGTATTTCGAAAAAGAGTGAGTTCGATTATCAGTACAAGGCTTTCAAGGATCATCTGTTAAAATATTTTTATAAGAATTTTTATATGAAACTCAACCTAACCATATTTTTAAAACTAATTCTGAGCCTAAAATGAACCCGAAGCAGAACCTGAATCTAAACTCGAACTTAATGCGGCACCTGAATCGGGATGTGATCCTGAGCTTATGCCAGGACCTATATATGAATCTGAATCAGCTTCTGATAATCAACGCAATAACAATCGAAAGTATATAGACCTTGAAAACCACTCTCATAAAGTTATTATTATTATTATCATTATTTTGCACCCAAACCTCAAACTGAAGCAACGAAAAACTTCGTTTCACTTGTTCGTAATTTCTATCATACATTTAGGATTGCTCAAGTAGTATAGCCAAGAAGATTCTCTTACTTTCAACTTAAAAATAAAGACTTTCAGGGATCAACACAAAATCCAAAAGCCTCAAGTCATGGAAAAAATCAGTCACTATCAATAAAAGACATAACGGATTACGACAAAATTCCCGGTATGTTGCCAAGTTTATCTGTATCCCGTAGGAAAATTATTCGTTAACCTTTTAAATTATTTTTAATTTAGTTGTGACCAGCATGTAAGAAAGATTTTTCCTCACTATACAAACTTCGAAATAGAAAAAATATTGAAACTGGTGTAATACTGGTTGTAATTACTGATTTTATGAAATGATAAACCCGTTTGCTACCATACGAGTATACAGTATAAAGACGCCTATCTGATAGATCTGAGTGTTTTTGTAGAGCGCGGGTCGAGAACTAGGGGCGTGTAATTGCAGAATTCCCGATGTCTTCGAACATAAGGCATTTGTGTGGTATGGGGATTAGCTGGACTGATGGAGACTTAGATGTTAGCGGTGTGATTTCCCACTAGTCGGAATGTCGAACTGTTAGGGTCGAATGTGCGTAAGTGATTTAAGCGGTGAAGACGTTTAACTGGTAATAGTTACGGCTACAAAGTCTGACCGGAGCTTTATTTCTAGTATCACGGAAAGCAGAAGCCCTTGGAGTTCGCTCCTACCTACTCAAACAGACTGGCCCAACGGGGAGTGTCGTGGCGATTGTGGTTTGTACCCAAATGTGCCAGTTCGAAATGGATTACAATGTAACCGGGTGCCGGACCTAAAGTACGGCGAAGGTTTTAAACCCTACTAAGGTGACTAGTGTGTCCATACCACACTACCAATGCCAGGCATTTTCAGGATGCTGATGAACTCATTTATTTGATCAGTTTTGCTTTTGAGAACCGTGGGGTAAGGCTGCCGTAGTAGCGGGTTCATTTACTGGGAGTTAAAAAAAAAAAAAAAAAATTTTTAAGGCTAAGCTGTTCAGAATGATCTGTAGAACATTTCTCGCAGACTCGATACTAAAAAAATCGATATACTAGAACAAATATCCCCGAAAAACATTTGAAACCAAATTCTCGAACGAAATAACCATAAATTATCTGAAAAAAAAAAAATTAAAAATCATATTTTTCATATCATCTCATATTTATTTTATTTTTTTTCAGTCCCCAGGACAAACTTTCTCCACACACGTATTCTCCCATTTATTTGCACAAACAATACCTTAACAATTTAACAACTTAATTCAATAAACTTACCTGCGCGCCGAGAAGCAACAGTGCAGCATATAAAGAAATAAAAAAAAAACAAAAAAAGGGACAAAAGTTTTGCATTTCATTCGGAGCCTTCAAGCAACTCTACGCTTTAGCAACTTTTCGCTTCACACTTTACTGCACTCGCACAACAAGCACAACCAAATTGCTGAATCCTGATAGCTACTTCCGTCGAACGTCGTATGTGGCACTTATGTAAGCGTATGTAGTTTGCCTACAGGTGCAACTGGCAAATGTCGCTCAACGTCTTTAACCCTTTACTTACTCACTACTTGCAGCAAAGCGTGTTTAAGAAAGTTGAGAGTTGAGAGTGCTTTGTTATTGTATGCATAGCTTTGCGCACTTACGTCGTCAACGGCGCTTTCTTCCTTAGTCCTTGCTGCGCTGCAGTTGCCTTTATTGTCTATCTCTAAATCTACTCGAGTGGCTCGTAATTCACCCGTTGCGTAGTTACTTTTTGAGTTTTGCATTTGTTGCGTGAAGAATTGCATAAGAAAGTCAACGTGCACTTATTGCACGTGTGCAAACCGACAGACACTTGCTGATAACAGAGTAAGCGAGGGAGGAGAACAAAATAGTGGCAGCTATTTGCAGTTACTTATTTCTTCTACAACTTCTGCGCTTGCTATTCCCTTTTGCGTGTCAAGAAGCGTGGGCTTTTGTGCAGAAAAACTGTTTTTTTTTTTTGGGTTGGAAAAAAAAGTTGCAAATTTCTTTATGTTAACAATTTATTTCGAAAATCATGAGATTACGTATGAGGGGCCTCCGAGTTTGAATTTCCATGCGTGTGAGGGAATTTCGCAGAAGACTTTTCCAAAGAGAGCAACGCAATTTGCTGAACTCATGCGTTACGTATTCATTCAACTTATTCTGCTTTAAGATATTAGAAACTCTCTCGGAATGTTATTTAATCTCTGAAAAGGACAGACCATTGGAACCGATCGAGACTTAATTCTCTCAGTAGTCTTTGAATAGAAATTTTATAATATTTATGAGATTTATAAACACTGAATTGGTTAAAAGGGGGATCTCATGTGATTTAACAACGTATCTAAGGAGCAACTAACCTCCTTTGCGCCGAGATTCATAAGCGTATAATTACACTGGCAGTCAAAGCGCACGAGGATCCCGAAATACACGAAAAAAATTTAATAATGGAAGCTACATATTAAGCAAATAAGTCGCTTCACGAGATGAAGCCGATCAGAAGACACCATCCCCACCAGATCAGGACAGAGGAACCGCGGACATTTTTGCTGAATCACCACGACGACAGCTGCTACCAATAAACATGCTTCAATAGAACCAATAGCTACATTGGCAACTATCATCGAGCAGGTGAGGAAATGGTTTCTAAAATACGACGACGGACGAGACCGATTAGCGTTCTACGAGAAAGAGCTCACCGAAGAATACATGATAGACATAGAGCTCCTTCCAAGAATCATGTACGAGTTACTGCTCTCTAAGGACATCACAACAACAAAGATTATTGGAAAAGTTGGACCACTTTCAAAAGAGATTTTTTGCTTTTCTTCTTACCATCACGTTACTTCGAACGCCTCGAAGATGATGTACGACAACAAAGACAACACGCGCGTGAGAAATACAAAGACTACTTTATAGCTACACAGAATCCCGCTGGATATAGCCAGGAGTAGCGATTGGAAAGAATTTTTCAAAATAGCCAAACCGGTTTTCTACTCTACCTTCTGCATCAAGATTTCGAGACCCTAGCCTAACTTATCATACTTGCAAAAGAGTAAAAGTGGAGTTACGGCCAGGAAAGATTTGAATTTCGTCAACTCCTTTTAGATATACCACAACAGGAAAATACAGACGCCTGCGACATTTTCGTACTGGAAACGTTGGAACGAGTTATGCGCCATGTAGGGTGAGGTTAGGGAACGATTGGATGCCTCTCCAAACCCCTCACGACGAAGATGATAGCAAAGAAGCGTGCTCACATATTAGATATCTTCAGGCATTATCAAGACAGAACTACGACCAACGGTCAGAATTTTTGTCTTAGAAGTTCAAAGAGAGGCGAAACGGAATCAAAAAAGAATATTCTTAGAATATTCATAATATTGAAAAAGGAGATCTGTGAGTTCGGTATACCGCAGCGTAAGCAGCTTGTATGGAAAAGTACACATATTGCCCAGTTAGGTATCAAGATCCGTTGAGCTATCTAGTTCCTCATTTCATAATTTCTATAAAAAAGTGTTCAAGCAGAAGGTTGTTTCAAGAGCCGCTTCCAGGTTATGGACGAATAGAAAAAATTGGAATCATCTTAGTCCTAAATAAAACAGCTTTTAAAGTACGGAATATTTCTGAGAAAACCCGTGAAAATGGCTAAGGAGTTACATGACTTCAAAAAAAAGAGATATTTTATTATCTTTTTTAAACCTGTAACACCCTTTAATAGTTTCCTAAATTCTCAAGTTGATCTGAGTAATAGTTGCGGTAATACAGCCTTGAGAACTTGTGCGCTCGAATCGAGATAGGCTAAGAGTGCGGTCTTTAAATAAATTTTTTTCGAAACTGTGAGCCTGAAGTCGGTTGGCAAGATTTCTCGAGAGCTACTCCTCCGATCTCCATGAAATGTTACGCAAGTCTTTGAGATACAATTCTGATAGACTTGGAGTAGAATTTTCTTTCGATTAGAACTGTTTGAAAAAAAAAAAAATTCGCGAAACTTTCACCGAAATTTTAATTTTTTTGTAAAAATGTCTACCAAAAATCCAATATTCAGTTTTTTTTTTTGTAATTTGACAAAACCTTCGTAAAATATGTGTCCTTAAAGGAATATATTTTTAGCAAGATATGGCATAAAAATAGACCGTTTTTAGGTTCTGAAAATAAACCAAATTTTTATTCACAAGACATTTTTTAAAAAATTATCTGTACTCGATAATATAAAATTTAATAAGAAATTCATGAAATATTTTGCAACAACAAAACAAAAAGCAACATGACTTTTTACCTTGACTGATGCTGTTTAAAGCAGCTGCCTTGCTCCACCATTCTTGAGACAACTCTGCACAACTACTACCCTCTGCAAGACAATTATTTTTATGACTGCTGTCAAGCGCTGATGACACAACATATACCACAAAACAACAAAAATCCACAAACAACAAAAAGCACCAAACAACAACAACAGCTAACCAAACCAAAATGGCAAATGCGTTTACTCGTAATAAGGAAACTAAAAAGCAAACAAGCTCTGAAGACAACACACCAGACAAGACAGGGAAAGGAGTAAACGCGCTACCCAAAATACGCCAGCAAAATAACAGATACACGACAAAAACGCAGCACAGCGTAACAAATAGCTTATGTAAAGTAGGAGAGTGAAGTGCGCAAGTACATAGAAGCGCAAAGCGGTTGGAGGTTACGTATACGCCGTGGCCTGCGAAGTATAATGTCTGCGTACCTCAAAACAGCTGTAGCATTGTGGAAAACACGGAAAAATACCAAACATAAGAACTACGAAACTAACAAGATGCTTGCGTCAATGCAACAACAAGCACATCATAATCACAACAACAATAATAATAAGGAGAAGATGGTCGAAGTTAAGCGACGCGCTGGCTGTCACGCAATTTGCATTCAGTAATTATTTGAGCCAATTAGTGACATCGGTTCACCGAATGGCTGGCCATTTGCTGTTTGGCATTTGTGTTGCTGGCATCTCTTCTCACCTTTTTCTATCGCAGTGGTCGCGTCTTTAATTTGTTTGCTGTTTCCTGGTCCAACGCTAATGTCTACGCGCTCGTAATTTTTTAGCGTTGTCTTTGTTGTGGTTCAGGTTAGTAAAATTTTATAGCTTAGTAAGCAGATAATTAAGCTTTCAATGGTCGAATTTTTAATCTAATTGAGAGGATTTTCGGAATTTTTGGTTAAGTTGCCATCTGGCAAGTGCAATGATATCGCAGATGAAGAAATTTAAGCTGTTTTTATAGGGAAACTTAATTATATTGTGTAGTCGAAAAAGTCTTTTCGTTTTTGTTTATTTATTTATTTTAAATATGAAAAACAATTAGTTAAAATTAGATTAAAAATACGAAAAAACTAGTTCGATTACCCAATAATTATCAAAAATTTTCTATTGTTATAGTTGTTTACAACATCTTCCACATACATTTCGACAATATGCATAAATTTTGCTTCAAGTGCAATTACCGCGTAAATTTTTTGTGTATATACAACTATATACTTGCATTACGCTTTTAATTTTCTCCAACCAATTAGAAAGCGAAACTCGGGAGAGGAACAGAAGTGGCAACATGTGCTAAACTCTTGAGGAGCTTGCAACGCTCTGCTCTGTCGTTTTTACAACATTAACTTGCATTTATTTAATGTGTATGTAAATAACGGTAACTACAACTATGCAGTTTATTAATAAAACAAACAACAATAACAACAACAATTGCAGCAAACAAATTTACAGCAAATATTAACAATGTCGACAACAAACCACTGCAACAACAGCGAGAAGCAGCCGCTAAAGACGAGCTAAGCAACTTATTATTAACATGTGCAATATGCCATAAGAACAACAGCAACAACAGCAGCGTCATAACAGTAGACGCCGAAATACCCAAACACACACACAATTCTGAGTACTCAGAACATACCCGCTGACATTGAACATACCTATTGCATTGTGCATATAAAGGATGCATATTAAGGATAATAAGCGGTAGCTGAATAACAACAAGTTGTAAACACTAATAACAACAACACTACTAACTAACAATAATGCAGCGAAGAGCTTGTGTAACTTTAGCAATTATGTTGTTATTCCTAGTAAGCATATTTGTGCATGAAGCACATCCACACACACACAGAAACCAAAAAGGGTGCACATATGCAACAGCTCCGGCCAAGAGCCTCAACCTGATAGTCTGACGGAACTAGTTATGCAACTAACTGATGTGTTTTATCCTTTTTTCTTGTTTCTCTCTCTCTCTTTGATCTCATACAGTTCGGTAGGCACATGCAACCCTGATTGCATTTAGTCGGGTTATTGACCTCTCCTTTTCGAAGTAGATTTTCTGTTGCAGCGTTGTGCTCCATATAGATGCAGGGCATAAAAGTATGGACTGACTTGCTTTGGCCGAAAGAAATCGTCCTCTCTGGCTTGGTTCACCAATGTTAGCCATTATCTTCGTTAGCGCCGCCGTCACCCTTGACGCTCTTTCGCAAGCTTTGTCTAGATGCATCTTATAATTTAGCCTCTATCATCACTTCTAAATATTTCAAAGACTACTGAGTTGCAGCATTATATCCATCAATATTGAGTGTGGCGACCTCTAGCTTCTTCCTGCTTGTAATTAATACTGCTTTTGTCTTTTGGCCAGCTAGTTGAAGCTTTGTTGCCATAAGCCATTCATTGATTTTTGTCGCCGCGCGATTGCACAGATGCTCTATTTGACTAATGTCCTTCGCCACTGCGGAACCGCGTATCCAATTATTGGTATTCTCTTGGTAATGAGTGGCGCAGCACTCCATCATGTAAAATATTCAACAAAAGTGGGCCCAGGAGTGAGCCCTGTGGAGCTCCGCCCATCACTATATAATTTTGTAGTCCTTCGTCTGTGTCATACATATAGAAGTACCCTGTCCGACAGTGGATGGAGATGATCGTTAGCAAATAGAGCAGTGTTTTTTTTTTTTTGGTTGTATCGCGCCAATCAGCCGATTTAAAGGCATTCTTAATATCGAATGTGAGTACGGCACAGTACTCTTTAGAGGCATACATCCATCTACTTCCCTCTATTACTTTACTTGTCACATCAGTAAGTTTCTTCTTAGTCTTCTTTCTATCTATATTTATACCTAAATATCTTTATTTCTTTATCGCGTTTTTATCTCTCTCCCCCTACGTAAACGACAAGCATCGTCCTTGCAGCAATTTTATCATAATTTTCCAAGCTTTAAGGACTTTCTTTAACAACGCGAATGAAATTTTTTATTTTCTGAAAGACCACCCTATACAAAATTATGCTCACAATATTTCCTACAGCACCTTGAACGTCTTTTGTCCCTAATTTATGTACTTTTAAAACATATTAAACAAGTTTATTTAAGGACACACGCACATATTAGTAGTATGTCTGATGCATGCTCCGGGGGTTTCGTAACTTTTTTGCGCTACAGTGAATGTTCGACATTATTTTGATTTTTATATCATTTTTGCGACAGACAGAAAAAACACAATGAAACAAAAGTTTAAAATAAAAAAAAAAAGAATTTTTGTAAAATTTGCGTCTTTGGTAAAGAAAGAGAGCATTTGTGACTAAATGATATAAAGTGGTTAGCAAGTTTTATATTTTTCTATAAAATAATAAAATAAATTTATTTAAAAAAAGATTAAAAAAAAATAATAAAAAACATTATTTTAAATAAAAATTACGTTAATTTTTGTTAAATAATTTTTATTGTGTTTTCATAATTATTTCTATATTTTTAATTTTTTTAATAAAACAATTCTTTTCAAAAAAGTCTTGCATACTTTTAGGGTATTTACCGCACCTCTTATACTGAAAAGGTATCGCTTACTTCGAAACTTAAAGACACTTTCCACATAATCCGCAATTTCATCTCTCTGCATGTGTGTCTTTTATTCAGACGCGCCCTGTTGCAGCTGTTTTGGTCCGTTATTTTTTATTTTTCCTTTCAACATTTGCATCCTTTCTGCGTTCTTTTTTATCAACCACATGTCTTTTATTTTATTGCTATTATTTTTTTGCGTCTGGTCGTCTTGTTCGTCTTGCTCGTGTCGCTGGCAGCGCAGACTTGCATGTCGCATTACCGTGCTTAACATAAAACTTGTGTTCTTGTCGCATAATTATATTATTTTGTATGAAACAAATTTCTTCCTTCCGCGGAATATGCCAACAGGCATAAAGTCAGCCATTTAAGGTGGATATAATGTTTGGTTGTAAGTGGAAAACGAGGTAAACGCATTCTGCGATACTTAAAATTGCAGAATCGGAATGCTGAAGTGGGTCTTGCGCACAATGGGTTGGTGCGGTGTCTTTTATTTGTATTTTACAAGCAATTATTTGTAGCATGATACAGCTCTTGTTCTTTTTAATACGCATATGGTTTGGTATTCCTAATTAAATTTGCATAATGGATTGCGTCGCCTGAAAGTGAGATGGTGAGAGGGTATTTATGGCAGAGAAGTCTCTCTCTTATTTGACAGAAACTTAAAGAACCCTAAAAAATATATCAAGGTTTTGCGTTATTACAACTTCTGGGTTTCGTCAGCTAACTGTAGTGAGAATGGGTTAAAAGATGGAGATATTGTTTTCAGAATTTCGAACCAGCCATACCATCATTAATTATATCCAAGTAGCAGTTTCAAAAAGAGTCTTCTTTCTAAAAGAATAATTGTAAAACACGCGAAGCAAAAGGGTCTGGTAGTGAACGAGGGCTTTTGCAACTTGGTTCCACGTCAGTCATAACTTCGAAGTCGTGGATAATTCGTCTATCTTGGAACCAGGCTCGAAATCCAACGCAGAATAACTTTTGCCAACAGATGCTACTTCGGATCGTGAAGGAAATTGAGAAGTAAAGTTCTCTCGCCACGAACAAAGACCAAACTCTACAAGTCACTCGTCATCCCTGTCCTGTTTTATAGTGTAGAGGCATAGACGCGTAAAACATGAGTCGGAGCTACGAATTTTCAAGAGAAAGGTTTTGCGAAATATATAGTCCTTGTCGCTTTGGCAACGGCGAATATCGCAGTCGATGGAATGGTGAGCTCTACCAGTTATACGCCGACATTGACATAGTTCAGCGAAGTAACAGGCACGGGCTACGGTGGCTAGGAATAGGTGAAAACACTCCAGCTCTCAGAGTATTCGAAGCAGTACCCGTCCGTTGAAAAGACCAGGTGGAGACGGACCTGCCTACACTTGGAATCTTCAATTAGCGCCAAACAGTGAAAGGGAGGAACGACTGGAGTGCTGATGTTAACTCGGATTCTGTAAACAAGGATTCAGCTTCATTTATACCATAAATACATTATATTATTAATTGTCGTCATACTGAAAAAGACCTAGAATTCAATTCATTGGTCAATTTATAACAAAACCACATCGTCAACACTGAATTGAAATTTGAGACCTCTAATGACATAACGAGTAGCCAAAAAACCCAAAAATTACTCCAATGTGGAGATATTTCTATTTCCGCCTATGTAACCATAATGCTTCAGATTCCAGATTCAATGGGTCAACATGTCACAGCTAACACAGTTCACATTGGTCATAAGCCATCATTCTTGTCTTGTCTTTTCTTAAATTAATTTTCAGCTTATGAAACAAACGTATTTGCCTACAGTCTTTGAACCAATCAAAGTCCAAAAGTTGATGTGACATGCGAATCAGATAAGAAACAACCATAACTACTAAACTAGCAGTAAGCGACAGGAATGCAGGTTTCTTACAGCAATCCAAACAGTGCGAATAGGACATGCAACACTACCCACAACTGGCACCGATGACTTGAACTAAACCCCTTGCGCGTCTAATCTGCGGTGGTCGCCAATTCAGCTAAGCTCAAAGCTCATCGCTTCAGCGCAGTCTTTCTAGTCACACAAACATTTGTACAAACAAAAGTGAAAAAAGTGAGCAACGAGTACTCCTGTATATCAGAGATAGGCAAACTTCTTAGTAGTTCTGTAAGCATGTATACATCGTTCACTCTTATCTATATTTGCTAGCAATGACTTTAGCTTCGTTTTCGTGTCAAATCGCTTTGGTCATTTTACTCTGTCTGCCTCACTGTTGGTTTTTGCCATTTTACCCTTTGATCTGTGGGTGTGTGTGTGCGTGGGTGTGTTTCGTCGGTATTGTTTTACGCTGTGTGCCCATAAATCTTTCGTCCATTTTGACATTTCAATTTCAATTTTTGCTGCTTCGCTTACAGCACTGTGCTATGACAAACATTCGATCAGATATACAAACGTATATGTGGTTATATATGTTTGTAGCTCCCCTTTCTATAGATGTGTTTCTTATAGCATTCCCTACCCATTGCATTTTTGTTCTAAACAAATATACACGAACATATTCTTCGCGCATTATTGATCCTGAACTTTAGTTTATTTGCGGCATCAACGCGGAAAACATTGTTTATGTAGGATGGGAGTTGCTTTTTGTTAAGGATTTTCATCGCAATTTAAATTTGCTAATTTCTCGAGTTGATTAGGTATTATTAGAACATACCATATATATAGGTACGGTGACAAATATTTATATCTTTGGGAAAGGATTTAGCGTTATTAAGCCAGAAAAGGATTCCTTCATAAACTAAACGCTCTCTGGTTGGTTTAGTGAAGTTCCAAAGCAATAATATGTAGTAGAGTTAATATTATCGGTTTGGAACTTCACTAAACCAACCAGAGAGAGAGAGAGAGAGTAACAGCTTTTTCTTTAAGCTGAAAGGCATGGTTAAATAAGCTCCACCTCGTCGTCAGTAAAATAGTTTGAAAGTCAAGATCTTACCTTACATTATTATTATTATTTTTTTTTTTTTTTGACTAATTCATTAAACTATGAACAATGAGCTTCTTACATATGTCCACACAAGGAAGATAATCGTTTAGTATTACTTTATATATCCATTCTACTACCTTCAGGCGATTTATAATTTAGTAAAGGCACATATCGTAGGTCAATAATTCCAAAGATCCTGCACAACCCTGTGTCTTCGATTAACTAGAGAAGGAGCCTCTCAGTTATTTGACCAAACCATTAGAAAATAGTGCTATACCATAGACTCTCCCTAAACAAATAAACTTTTATTAGACTTTCTGTAACGCCAGAGCTAACACTTAAGTAAACAAACACACCACATACAACACATACCATAAATACATACGTATGTGTTTACCACAAACAAATCACATACCAGTATTTATAACCTAACTTCGGAAAACCAATATGCAAATCTTACTAAAGCAAGAAAAGAAAGAAAACAACAAGAGTTGAAGAAACAATTTACTGCCACATGCCCTCACGAATTGGAAGACGATTTACGCCATTCACAATCATTAAATGGGATCAGTAATGGATTGGGGTGAAAAAAGTCTGCTGAGAGTCATGTGGCAAACCTTGAGTTCACATGTCCGCTGATTGCGACGCTAAGTCATGGCCTGACAGCCGTGATATGTTGCACCAACTGTGAAACGGTCAAGAAACAACTGGCAAAAAAATTAGCGAAGTCGTGACGAAGAGCGCAACAGCAAATGGCCATAGTTCTTAGTCAGCGGGAACAAGGATACGCTGGCTACAAACAAACGCTTCGCAGGCATTAGGCGCGAGCTGCACGCAAAAATTACGGAGAGTAGTGGCAGAAGCGAAGAAGTGACAAAGCATATGTGTGCTTTGCGCCGCATTTCTTTTTAAGTGATTTCTTTCGAATATTTTCTACTTCAACTTGCGCACTAACACAAGACATCCGCTTCCTGCGCACACTGCAGACATTTTTCTATTTTCCTATCCTGAGGATATGTAGAGTTTTTGCGCCTACAACAGTGCTAGGACAGCTGTCGTGTATTCAGCAGTTTGAAAAACTATAGCATAAAGCAGAAAATGAACTTGGTCTCGTATTGGCTATGGTCGTAGAACACTTGGGCGCTATGTATTAAGGAATGCCATCTGTCATCGCAACGCTTATGAATCAAAATCAAATAAAGTCGCTGACTTGTGCAAAGCAAAATAAACAAGTGTGCATACAAAGCGCAAAAACTATAAAGGAATGTGAAAACCCAACAACGATGCAACGATATATAACTAAGCACAACCGTGGCATTTCACTTGACATTTGAATTTCTCAGCGCTGCGCGGCAATATGACTTACAGGCCAACCGGCTGGTTTCCTGCTTGCAGGCAGTCAACTGACAGCGCTTCGGCCAACGTATATCCAAACAAACAAAACTCGAAGCATAACAAACGTAAAAATTTCTATGTAAATATTGGCTGGTCAGCTTTTTGTTTTGTTTATTAATTCTGCCCTTCTGCGACATGAAGTGCTTGCCGTCATGTGAGGTGCACGGACACGAGGGACGTTAGATAAATTTGCGAAATATGAAATTGCATTAGTAGCTGCTTTAAAGCAGTGGATGACTCTTAAAGTATCCAGTGCGTCTCCTTATAGTATTTTAAAGTTTAAGAAATCCATTTTTCCATAATAAAATCCTACGTGGAGGCGGCATACAAAGATTCCTAGCTTCTTAGCTTACGTCCCTGCTGGCAGTTATACATTTGAGTTAAGAACTTTGTATATTTCGAAACCAGCATTAATTCCACCAATAATCTAAGCCTAGAGATCAGGCGCTGAAGAACTCTTTAGGATCGGTAGGTCTCGTGGCGAAGAATAAGTTTCTCGTTATTCTCGTCCTATTATAGGGCGCGGAAACATTGACGATAACAACCAGAGATGAGAAAGCACTTAAGGCATTCGAAATCATATTTTTTTGCATGATCTTTAGAACCTGTGCGATGAATATCGAAGAAGATGGAGCCATGAAATTTACGGGAGCATGGATATAGTTGGTGCGGAAACATAGACAATGACGATCCGAGCTGAGAAATCGCTTGAAGAATTCGAGAGAATTGTTCTTCGCAAGATTTTTGGAACCAGCTGCGCGATGCATATCGAAGAAGACGATAGCATGAACGGATTGAATTCTGTGGCGACGCGAATATAGTTAAGTGAATAAAAATCTAACGAATGCGCTGGTTAGACCATGTCGTTCCGATTAATGAATGATAATGTTCCAGCCAAAAACCCCCTTGACTCGAGACCGATGGGTGGTTAACAGAAGAAAAGGAATAGTACTTAGACTCTCTTGTCGAGCTCTACAGAAAATGCCATATTTTAAGCTTGTTCCTGACTTTATTTCCAAGTCCAGGCTGTTGCATACTTTCAAAGTCCTGCTTGTATAGCAGATGGTGTGTCTTATATTTTAGATTCGTCCGACGAAGTTCACTATTTCGACCTGGCGTGTAACAGCGGATCCATGCGTCGCCGACGGCCACGAAAAGGTGCAGGCTTCTTCGGATGCCTATGCTACTAACCACTTTCTCATGTCCAATACTCCACTATCTCTGCAATATAGCACAAGTTATCGGACGAAAAAGAACGTTATGAGGCACCTGGGTATGCGACGACATTGACATAGTTCAGCGAATTAAAAGACAGCGGCTACGTTGGCTAGGTCATGTCATCCGAATGGACGAAAACACTACACTTCTGAAAGTATTCGACGCAGTACCCACCAGGGAAAGCAGAAGAAGAGAAAGACCTCCACTACGTTGGAAAGACCAGGTGGAGAAGAACCTCGCTTTGCTTGGAATCTCCAATTGGTGCCAAGCAACGAAAAGAAGAAACGACTGAGGCGCTGTTGTTAATTAGCGGTTTCTGCGCCAGTAAAGAAGAGGAAGAAAGATGTGCTCATCAAAAACCGACGTGGGATCACGTTCGAACTTGTTTATCCAACCGTGCATGGGTCTTGCTCGAACCTCACAAATTTTATCAGAGTTACTCCAAAAGTTCCCTGCCATATTACCTTACTTACAGTGTCTTGCAATACTGCAAGGTCCCCTTAATTTTACAGACAAACCTCGTAACATGCTTCCAAAAACAAAAAAACAAACAGTATTGCATGTGGCATGCCGGTTGATTTTGCATTGCCGCACTGCAGTGTTTGTAAAAGTTCAAAGTTGTATGTTTTAAGGCGCATGCAATGCGAGCTTGTTTGCATTTGTTGTTGTTTTTATTTCAGCATATGCATGACGACCCCACAAACTCATTCCTAGAGCATATTTATATCAAGCTTGCCGACGGTGTGTGCCTTATTTTACATACATACATATGCATAAGCACGAACGAAAGCACGTCACATACACCATTGCATATACTGTGTATATGGTGGTATATATGGTATGTAAATGCATATACCACGTCATTGTTTGGCCAAAATGTCCACTTCCGCATGATGGAATGCCGGCATCCGCTTGTTTTGGCAGCTGACTCTTCGGTAGCTCGGTTCACAGGTGAATTTGTCGTTGGGGCATGCAATGTTGTTGCAACATGCTTTTTGCATTTTTTTTATTTTTAATATTGTATTTTTCTGTGTTAATTTTTTTTTTTTTTTTTGTTTTTTTGTAGCGAGCAGAAAAACACCGAAACATTACTGATTTGTTTTGCGATAATTTCCGAGTTTGAAAGTAATCAATTTTGCTCCACGAGCATTTATAACAAAATTTCTGCTTGAATTAATTGTATAAATGTTGTGGAAAGTATTTACTGTAACTCTATTGAAATGCTAAAGTGTTTAACGCGATGTGGTTTGGTAGTAAGAACACTTTGGTACGGAGTAACGAAGCTTCTGTATTCTGAGCTAAAGTTTAGCTGGTTGCAGAATTTGCAATTGGAGAAATGCAAGCGAAGCTTTGAAAGTGTCTCCTAACTCCTCTTTTGACAGTTAATTTCAAAATATACTCCTTTCTTATATTCCGAACTCACTGCATTTTTTATCCAACGAGCTTCTGGCTTGTAGTTTCGAAAGAAATTCGTTAGAAAACCATTTAGATACAACCCGAATTTCAACAGGTCGAACTTTCATTAGGAAAAACATTATTTGACAAATATTTTTGAAGATTATCTCTTTCAAATGTTGGCCGCGGCTACGTCTCAGGTAGTCCATCCGTTGAGTCCAATTTTCGATGACTCGTTACAGCATTTCGACCGGTAACTAGCCAATGACACCAACGATGTTTTGCTCCAAGTCCACAAAGACTTTAGACTTTACATATCCCTACAGAAAAAGCCTAACGTCTGTGATATCACATTATTAGCCACCAAAATCTTTGCTCAATAAATCCATTGATTGATGCTATGTGCGGGAAGTGACGCCGCCTTCTTGAAACCAAATGTTGTCGAGATCACGAGGTTCAATTTAAAGAATCAAATTGTTGGTTGTCATGGTGCACTAACCATTGACGGTTACGTTCTCACCAGCATCATTTTTGAAGAAATATGGACTCGATTCGATCGGCTCACAAACTACACCAAATGGTGGTGGATTAAATAGTTGATCTTTAATATCTTCAGGTTGTTCTTCGTACCAAATACATAAAATGCGCCAAGTCGTTCCATATGTCAGTCTGAGTTGCTACGAACGACACCAAATCGACTCATCACGGTCTTCATGCGTGATCTGTCAAAAAAAAGGCTATTGAAAAAAGTACCTCTACTTGGATCACCCGTTAAAAGAAAATTTCTTTGCAAACAAATTCCCTTGATTAATAATAATTTCTATATAAGAGGTTATTCCTTAAAAGAGAGAAGAGAAGTCAGAATCAGGACAGAAAACAGTTAAAAAAATAAAAGCAAAATTGAATTATTGATATTATTTGAATTTTTTCTATATATTTTGAGGTTATGTAAGAAAACTCTATAAAGAAGAGCTGTAGACCCTTTTATTATCTACAACATTGTTATATAATCCTTTGCTATAGGAGTCTTAGTTCGTCTGGAAATCCAGACAGAGATAAGCTGTTCATAATCCTTAACCCTCAAAGACGCCTCCCTTTTTCCCCGGCCTCTAAACGCCCGTAAATTAATTGGTCTAAATGTTTGTTATTTTATCTTTCGTTTTCCATGAATTTCAATCCAACATGAATTTTTCTCCTTTTTTTTATAATTTTCGAAGTCCAGCAATACTAGTCTAGCAATACTTTTTGAAATCGAAACTATTGAGAATTTCCCTTATCAAATGAAAGAATTGAAAAATACATAAGTATACTCTTTCAATTACATATTTATAAAGAAAAAGAGTTACCAGTGAAGTCTTTTTATGAAAAGCAGAAGGTGTGTGGCAAGCAACGCGCCGAGTTTCCGAAGAAAACCGCCAGTCCACGGATACTTTATCAGTCAATTTAATAGAGTAAAGCAGTGAAAAGCAACTGAAAAGCAAATAACTGGAAATCAAAGTGTAAATGTAATGGAACACTCTGTGTGAAAATCACTGGCCACTTACACTTCCACGAATATCACACGAGCAAGCAAATAAGCAAACAAATTACTAACACATACAACATAGCAACTTAACAACATATGGACAACAAAAAGTGGCTGCACAACACACCCACAAACACAGTACTCAAAAGCATTTGGCGCTTGGTGTTCGGCGTTACGTTTCATTCACTTACGTTTATTAAAAAATTCCACAAAACAAATAAGAAATAACACAAAAAGGACATGGCACTCAACACAAACGCGGAAGTGTGGCAGAAACGACCAGCAACCAACGAACAGCAAGTGTAACTAACACTATGTGGGTGTAAATAATAAACACACAGTTGTTGCTTTTTGTTGTTGTGCGCAGTTGCATCAAATAAATTGACTAAATTGTTGTAATAGAAACAAATCTCACAAGTGCATGCATACATTTGTACAGACAGGCATATGTACTCGTGTGTCAGCGTGCAGACTTCGTCCAGCGTGTGCAACATTTCCAATCAACCGCAGATTCACTTTGGGGAAACAGATGGAAAGCGCTACACATGTTTACATGCAACTGCTGTGCTCGTATTGTTGTTTGTGTGCGGCGTGTTGGGTCATCTTGCAATATTTAATTACAAAATGCATAGCAAAAACGAATAATAATTGTGAAATGGATGATATTTACAAAAGGCATGTGGACACAGTGAGATTTTTCGAAATGAAATTCGAAATTTGAACGCAAACTCAGCCAAAATGTGATTGGAAAAGTAATAAAGATGAAAGCAGAGTTTTCAATCCAAAGCAAACTGAAGGGTGGCCCTAAGTTTGAGAAGTAGTTTGATAAAGTTTCGACTAAGAAAATAAAAAAAAACTTTCGTTTATTCGAAGTCTCTAAGCAGCATATAATCCCGACAAAATTGACCTGAAAATAAGAGTGAAAATCCATAAGTTTCCAAAAAGCTGAAAGTGAGTAGATACATTAACCTCAAGACCTAGAACGCCGATCCATTGTGGTACTCAAAACTCTATGTAGTATTAATCTAAATAGATCACAAGACCCTTACTAATCAACAAAGCTCCTTGAGGCTAACACAAATTTGTTGTGTTAGCTAATGTCAGTCTCGACTATGTCTCCTTGTTGGGCGAAGATAAGACTACCGAGAAGTTTCAACCTCTGCAAAGGCTGAACAGTGAAGAGAAAGTGCCTGGATGTTTCCACCTCCACCATACAACTTTCACAACTAGCGTCCGACCAGATTAAAAGCCTTACCGCATGAATGCAAAATGGACACTGTACATTGTAAGAATCCCGACAATTGTGGGAAGATTCACTTTGCTAACATTAAATGCAGACTCACAATTAGCAAGCTCAGCATTAATATTGCCATTCTGCTATCGGAGTGAACCTCAGACACCTCCCTGAGAGAGTCTGTACTTCATAGCAGTTCATCTATCGCCACCTTAATAGCAGCCTCTCCTGGCTGAATAATACTACAGTTGTCCGGTAGCTTAAGATTGAGAAAAAGCTCCTCTGAGGAAACTCCCCCTCCAACCTTCCTTTCAAGCTTCGACTTGCTCATGAAAAAACTGACTGCGCCTCTTTTCCAGCGACTCCTTCCAATCCCAAATATATCCATCATCGATAGGCGAACAGAAAAAATACACGAGTAGCTTATGTGACGAAGTGATCCAAGATTTTAGAATAGCAGTTAAAGGAGGAGAGAATTTCGACGTTCCCTTATTCGGAGCCCTTCATATATTCAACTTCCTTGAGCTTTAGACGTACTTCGCAGCAATGCACCTGTCGGCAATGTCCTCAGGTATTTTGTGTAAACTCCTACTAATTGCTATTGATGGTGTTGTCTGCAGTGCACCAGAGATGCCAAAGAGAGCCGTACTTTGGAAACGTCTAAAAGTGCGCCTGCATCATCAGCAATGAAGCCAGTAACCTCGTATCGCATATCGGCCAGAAGTGTCTTGAGAAGCAGCACAGCAGTGTAAAGTGTTGCTCGAAGCAAGTAACTTCACTTCAACTGGATACCAGGCCACAAAGACATAGAGGGCAATGAAATAGTAAACCAGATACCCAAAAATTATGTACGACTAACACCCGAAAACGTGATCAACATTGGGAAACCAATGCATTGTCTATACGACGATCTGGACAGAAGCATGACAAAGAAATCAAAACCCGATGGAACGAACTACCTCTGTGCATAACTGCAAAAGTCATGTGCAAAACGGTAGATCGGAAGTACACGTAATTCCTATTGGCTCTAGATAGAAGGGGTTGTAGGAACATGATGGAAATAGTAACTGGTTGCGACACACGCCCGCAGGAATGGGGCTAACAGATCGAGAAGACTGCATGAAATGTCTAGAGCAGGGCACCAAGGAAACAATGGATTATCTCACCCTCATCTCATTGGCATCTGGGCTCTCCACGGAATGATACACTGAAGGATGTATCAATAGTGAGGCCGCAGAGTTTGCTAGAATTCGCGTCAAGCTCAGGCAACCTAAAAGATGACTACTTCTCTTGGAACTAGCAACTGAACTCCATTTGGTATCGCAAAGGACCAAAACTCGTCTATGCGTGGCTTATTGGACTACCAGATTAACCTCCTCTAAAACATTTAATCAAGACATCCTATTATACATTTGAGTACAAAATCATTCCAATGCTTTTGAAACACCTACTTCAGTATACCATAAGTTAGCCTACTCCGTGTACCTAAACAACCTTTTAAACTTCGTCGCTCTTTTTGAAATTCACGAAATCAGACACGACTTAAGAATAGCCTAATGAGAACATCATCCTTAAATCATATTTTCGTAAAAGTTAACGCCCCTCAATGTACGTTTTTGGCGCGTTCCCGAAATGATTGCACAAATTAATCTCTGAAAGAAGGCAAAAAATACGGTAAGACAACTTGCAACATAAGCAAAACTTATCAAAACTCTTTTCGTTAAGATTCGTTTTTCTTTATTTCTCAATTTCACGCTTCATTTGCAAATGTCCGCACGAAGTGTGCACCCTACTTTATATGAATTATAGTGAAATTTTTAAGCCACATTGTCACATAATTACCCCCAAAACAACTGCAAATACCAACAATAGCAAAAACTACGAAAAAAACAGAAATTATCAACATTCACGCGAATAGAAAACAAAGAAATTAACAACAACAACATCGCAGCAGCAACAAACATTGTTAAATGAACTTATAAAAGCCACATTAAAAGTCAATGAGCGGCTAATGGAATTAAGTCACTGGCGGCGGCTTTAATTGTGTGTGTACGTGTGTGTGTGCATATGTTGTTGTGTGCTTTTGGCCAGCGAAAATAAGCTACGAAAATGCCCGTTTTAAATGTAATGCACGTAATGTCATTAAAATGTTCATTACGAATAATTAAGAAATTCTGGCAACACTTCGCCAAAGAGTTTTCGGTTTGGCCTCTTCGCTGTTGAGGATTTCCGTAAGTCTCAGTGCAGCATGTTTTTCCAATTATTGTAATTTTCCTTCTTTACTATTGTGTTTTGCTGTTCAATTACGAAACAGATGCTGTATTAAGCGAGCTGTGGCGCCATGAAGCTACAACAACAGGGAGACAAAAGTTGAGGTCTCCTTCAGGAGAGTACGATGGTTATTTTCGTAAAAATTTTAAAAAAGTGAGTAAAGAGGATGGAGTGACCTGCAGAAGTTCATGCAAGTGAGGAAAGTTCTCTGAGCACCATTCACTCGGGAGTGGCTAGGAACGATTCTTTTACACATGGAGCTCACCATTTTCGGTCTTAGGCCAAATATCCTCTGGGCACCCAAAGAACATCTATTTAAAGGGTTGTGCGCTGGGTGTAAGAGCCTCCACGATAAAAATGCACCCGATGAAAATGAAATAACATCCTCGGATGAGAGACCCCCTTTTGATGATGACCATATCCACTCATTATTCCAATCCTGCTATATGGAAAGACCATGTGAAGAAGGATGTGGCTAGACTTGGAATCTTCAATTGGCTCCTAACTTGGAAGAGGAAGAATGATAGAAGACGAAGTAATGGCACAATATTAAAAATAAGGTTCTGGAGACCTGAAAACATCATTTTGAATTAATCTGCATGATACGCATCCTCCGGAATAGCCTTGAGAGCAGAGGTCTCCTCTGTCGTCTCACAATGCTTGCCTTTCATCGGTGTTTTTAGGCAAGGAAACAAAACAAGTCCGGAAGGGCCACATCTGGGCTGAAGGGGGGCTGCGGAAGCGTTGAATTGTCCAGGAGACACAAATTCATGGTGGACGATGCCTTTGATGTCAAAAAAGGCAATAGTATCGTTTTCACTTTGGACTTGCTCATTCTTCCCTTTTTTGAGCCTCCGCAGTACAGTCGCGAAGGAAGAAAATCAGTCCTATTACTTTCTGGACAAACCCTGTAAGAGAAGAACAACCAAACTAATCTCAAATGTATGTCTTAAAACTTTTACTACCAATATGTACGCCCTCGAAATATAGCTAAGCCTTCTAGACATCGTTGGTAAGCGGAAAAGCAGCACGCGCCAGCTTAAATACTCCTAAAACTCAAACAAAAAAATGACCTTCTCATCAATTAATCTTTTTGTTACATTTATTTACTTACGAATTCTTTTTGAAGTTTTCAGACCAAATGCTGAGCCTTTTCAAATACTTCCATTTTACCCAATCGGCAAGAGAAAAACTAAAAAATACAAAAATCAGCTGCAAATCTCCAACCTTCTTGCTACAGTTTTTTGCCTTCACTTCTTGCTAATTTATGCAAATTCTCCGACACAATTTGCAGGGGACATAATTAGCTTAGACAGACGGAATTTTTAACGATTTGTCGCATGCCACCCAATGTCTGGTTTACAAGCTACTGGCTGCCTCCACGGCTTTCACAGCTTCGGTGTTCATTTTAGGCCATTATCAACGAAGGAATTCAGTTGGTACGCAGTCTGACTTTGAACAAAGCGACGGGCAGTATGACAAAGCGTAGAGTAGAAAGAAAATGCTTCCCAAGCAAAAAGAGTGGAGCCACAAGGCAGAGAAAAAAACGTTGAATGAAATTACTGTGGAACCTGTATTAAGGCAATAGTAATGAATGTCCAGCATCCTAAGCACAACGCCAGCCCAATAACAAAAAAATTTAATAGAAGAAACATTGATATGTATCTTAAGCGGGTATGAACCGTGGTAAGTATGACGGAAAGAAAAATAATACTCTCTTATACACTTTTTCACCGGGCAGTTCTAATACTGCCGACAGCACTAAAGACAATTAAACTCCTGCTGTTAACTAACGAACGGAGAAGAGATCACAAACCGGCATAATAAGCAACAACAAGGGTAAATCAGTTTACGCTCGCTTGGCGTATAGAGGAAGAAAAGGAGTCAAGAAAAATAAATAACTGAATCAAAATAACCGCGTCAGCAAGCGGAAATAGAATAGGGGACATATACCCGCAAGACGGACACAATCAGAAATCGACCAACGGAAGTTTGGTGTGAGTAGACAGGAGGTGAAAGAAGAGGATGAGTAAAGGAGGTGGGGCAGTTGAAGTTGAATAATGGGTAGTAGGGTATATAATGGCAGCGAAAGCCACTCAATGAGGAAGGCGTCTAGTCGCACCGTTAGGCCAGCACGCGTAGTCTACATTACTATTCATTCAATTCATTAAGGTCTGCTGAAACGCCCCGGTGCTTATACATACTTACACACAAACAGATGTATGTTTTGGTTATCAAACAGTGTAACGACTGTAGAAAGGTGTAAAAAAAATTATTAAGATTACTGCAAAAATTTATTAAAAAAAAATTTTTTGAGAGCTTTTGAAGCTTTCATGGAAATTTTTCATATGATATTGTAACGGCTGTAGAATAATGTAAAAAACAAAATATTATATTTATTTATTATAATTTTTGAGAGCTTTTTACGCGTTATAAACCTTTGAAGCTTTAAAGAGATTTTATGTAAATTGCTCTGACAAAATTGTAACGGCTGTAGAAAAACGTAAAAAAATTTATTTATTATAATTTTTTGGGAGCTTGTGCAGCGTTATAAGCTTTTGAAGCTTTTACGAGCTTTTTGAGAGCTTTTATGGAAATTTTGTTAAAAAATTTTTCTTTATTATAATTTTTTTGAGACGCGTTAAAAGCTTTTGCAAACTTTTTAAGAGCTTTTATTTAAATTACTCAAAATTATTCACTAATAAAACGTGCAAGACTTTATTCTTATTTATCTTTTCGTAAGCCTTCGACACATTTTCTAATTCACGCCAAAAGTAGTAGTTTTGTACAAGTCGACAATATTCCAGGTTCTCTTCACACACATCAAGTCTTGGAAAATTTTACAGAAGACTGGGGCAAAACTTAAGATAGACGAACTTTTTCCAAAATAAAAACTGTTTTTTTTTTAAACGATTCAGATTACCTTTCACCATCTACATAGGTATAAAAGGTATTTTTCATTAATTTTAATACAAAGCAGCCCACTGTACAAATTCCCTCTAACACCTAACTCCTATTACATTGGGTGTGGCAATCAAATATAAAAACCGGAAACTATGCAACGATATCCATATATTTATTTTCTCCATTTTTGAAACCCGAACTGCAGCCCTCGAGGAATGCCAATGTTACAGCCTACCCTAATCAAAGCCCACAACACGTTTCAGCTGAAAAAAATCATGTATGTGGCTACAAACACCAACAAACAGCGTGAAGCTATTCGAAAAGGACTGCAAAAGCTCAACAACGACAAACGCGACGGCACAATGAAAACGATATGCAACGAATGGGAGCTGGAAATGCCATTGTCGACTTGAATACTCCAACCTTGCTTATTTCGGTCTGCAAAATACCGCGAAGTCATTGTAGTTTGTTTTGGCTGTTGTGGGGTCACCAACAATAAACAATTCGGTTAAGCTTCGCCTGTCTTATTAACGTTAATGATACACGATATTGCAATAAAACATACAAGCAACATGGTGACCAAAAGCGTGACGACCCTTCGCAGCTTCTGCGGTAAGTGCCACTACTACTCTTCGTGTATTTATATGTGCTTTCACTGCTGCCGACCCAACGATGTCTATTTCACTGTAGAGCTGACATCTCTGCTCGGCACACTGATTACTCAGATTTCACTCTCTACACACTGCTGCCAGCCAAGAGAGATGCAATAATATTTAAGTGACACACTAAGGCAGTCAGCCAAAAAACTTACTACTTGACACTCACATTACTGTTGGCTAGACACTGGGCGCATTGGTTAAACGATACAATGTCTGGACGCACTTCCTATATTTGCGCTCATTTTATTGCCCATTCTCCTTGCGCGACCCCTCACAAAGCTTTTGACGGTAAATGTCAAATGATGCTGCTTTATGTGCTTCCCAAGCAGTCTTTACGGCGGCTTTTCCGCTGCTCACGCTCTTTGTGGTAAGTTTTGCGGTTGGATGTGTAATGTAGGTGTAGGTGACAGGATTCATATGTCAAATAAATTGTAATTAGTCGGTGATACTGTAAGCACATGGCACAGTAGTTTTTGCTTTGTTGAGTAGAATTTTGATATGAATTTATTGAAGCGACTTTTTCATTTATTAACGCGTTGTTGTCGTAAGCGACTTTAATGTTAAAAGGTTTCCTAATTCATCAGGAAACATTATGCACTAGTTTTAACATCTGAGGAAGCTTTAGATATGCAGCAGATAGTCTATATAATGAAATAGTACCTTAAGTATAGGTAGATGACGGCAAAGAATATATATATACAGAAGCTTATATATTATGTACATAAAACATTTTGACTTTACCAGCTAACTAAACATAAAATCTATCGGAAGTTCAAATGAATTCAATATAACTCAAAACAAACCTAAATATTTACCCGAAACACTCTTAGAGAACGAATAAGCGGTAAAAATCTTGGTTTTTTGGCTAAAAGTTATATATGTTCGCACATTCTATGAAAACACAACTCATTCGACATTTAAGTACTATTTTTATTACTTTTAATTAAACTACAATAACTAAAGTATTTTATAGGTCTAAGAACAAATCTTGGTTTCGAGTACTCTCCTCTCTCCAACGACACTTTTTCAGTCCACTTCTACCTCCATGTGACCTTACTACTCATCGGGCAAAAAGATATCACTGCGTACTTTATCGAATTCCGGTGAGGCGCACGCATGGAACTTATACACCTTATCACACGCATTGGTGCCGCCAGCGTTGAGACAACCATTAACAATATTCAGTAAGCGTTGTTCACCAACAATTTCAAATAACGACTCCTTCATGGCCTGTTTGTTGATGGCATCGTCCTTATAGAATACCAATTTATTGTAGAGACAGTTCACGTAGCACTTCTCGCGATCACTTGGGTTCGCCACCTTTATTTTGACCAGATTGGTGGCGAGCTCATCCGAAAAACCATATTCGCCCACACAAGCTTCCTTGGCGTGTTTCAAATTGAGACGATAGGCAATCCAAGCGGTCAATACTTCGAACTTCGATTCCAATTCCGGTGTGAGCTTCTTGGGCTTGCGTAAACCCGCATCCGCGTTAAAAACGCACAGGCTGAGCAGTACTGTCGCCAGAATGCAGCAGATGATAGAGGATTTCATATTTAGCTGATTTTGTGGGTTGTTCTTAGTAGTTTACTGTAATGTGTAATCAAACTGAATGCTTTGCTGGCTGTATTGCGGGTCTTTATATACTCATATTCTTATCAATTAGTGACGTTTAGAAACCAAAGCCGAGCTTAGTTATGGGGAAAGCGCTGTTTTATTAGTAATTCCTTGTAAACGCAAGATGAACTTTCGAATTATCAATAAATATTTATTTCCCAGCAATGGAATTCCTAAAATAGGAACTGTTTCAATATTTGTTGCAATAATCGGGAGATATGAACAGATGTGCATACTTAAGTATTCTCCGTTCATATATATGTATGTATTGCGAATATGTTGCTGATACTGATAGTATTGTAAATTAATTTAATTTCAGGTAATCTGATAATCTTTATAAGTTGTAGAAAGGGTTTATTTATAATTGGAAGTTACTCCGAACTATGAGCTAATGTTTTTATTTGGAATTTCAATATACTATGAGAAAGTTATTACACAATGAAAATGAAGGCATTTTTAACTTTTCTACGATACGTCACGTCGTAATATTTTGACTACTAAAATATCATTACGATTGATCATTACCTAACGTGCAAGCCACAAATCGGTTAAATCAAAGGTTAATGCCCCAAGAACGCTAACCGCTAATTCTATGTTTCTATGTGATTCTTAAGGCCCAATTAATAATTTTTACCGAAACTATTGTGTACGTGTGACCGTTCGTGGCCTTCTTACGCAAAGACCATATGAGTCGTGTGTTCTTAAAATGTATGAGAGTTTCGGTAGCTTTGACTTCCTGGGTAATATTTTACAGCTTTAACAGGACGACAAAAATGTATTAAATATACAAACCTAAAGTTTTTCATTATTTGAATAAAAATCGATTACAATAATTTTCGTAGGCGATATTTGCAATTTCTTTTCTTTCGGATCCATTCGAATCCTAAATTTGTGAGTATTTGCCGCATTTGTTAACGGAAAACCTATGTTATTTTTCAAATATTTTTGACAAAATAGAGACATTTCCAGATTTTATTTTTCTAAAATTACGTGCTGTCATATATATATTTTTTTTTATTCTCGAAGTAGATTAAATTTTTCTCAGAAATGTAAATATTTTCTTAAAATTTGAAAGTTTAAAAGCTTGTAGCTAACTATGCTGCACATATAGTTCTTATCCTGGTTTTTAAGTAGGGTTAAGAGGTCGCTTTTAACAGGGATCTCCTATATAAAAGATCTTAGCTCTCTTAAAAATCGTCGAAGCGCTTTGAGCCAATCACAAATTTTTTGAGACAGGCAATGTTAGTTCCGGTTATGTCTCTTGATTCTCGGAAGATTAGACAGCCCAGATGTTTCATGCTCATCTCAAAAATGCTATACCATGGAAAGTAAAGTGCCTGAATGTGCGTATCTTACCCTCTTCCCTATAACTTTGACAATTTACGTACGTCAAGATTTTTATCCTTACCGCATGAATGTCTAGTGGACAATGTCCAGTTAGAACCTCTTCATTTTCGCCAAGATGAACTTTGCCGAAGGTAAACAACGCAGAAGACCTCCTGCGTTTTACTCCAAGCCGAAAGGATCTCGGAATCGCACAGGAACGGGTCGTCAACCAGTGCCTGCTAAATGCATGCGAGTTCCATTGGTCTAGTGCTAGAACGCAAGAAGCTAATGGAGATCCAACTCGGTCCCATTCCAATGTGCAGTTGACATCAATTCCACTGTGAGCAGGAACAAAAAACGAGTCTGATGATAAAGTAGCTTGATGATATCTCTAGTTAGAACAATCACTCCTTGATTAGTTTTGGTCAGAGTTAAAGAGCTCACGCTAGTATTACCGTTCTGCTGTCGGAGTGAATGCTCACCTCTTTTAAATAGACTGTACTTCTTACCAGAACGTGTACCGTCCCTTAGTAGCAGTCAATTCTGCCAGAAAAGCACTACTGTGGTCCGGTAGCCTAAAGCTACGATTGACGTATTTCGACCCATTCGTGAAAAAACTAACTACGCCTCTTCCCCCCATCCATATAACTATGGTACTTCTCGTCGGTATGTGAGCTAAGAAAAAGCCGCTACAAGTGGATGGTACAATACAATGATCCAATTAAACCCAGCTTCCCTGAGCCTTAGATCACACTTCGCAGCAAAAACTTGCCTACAATGACCAAGGGTAATGACATGCTAATTTGTAATTAATTAAACGATATGGTGGTGTCCGAAGTGCAGCAGAGATGCTTGACAGAGCCGCTCTTTGAACACATTCAAGCTTCTTAAAAAGTGTAGTATTTTCTAGCACCCCCACCAGACGAATACAACGCAGAACATTAATGGTTTGACTGCGGCTTTGAAGAGGAAAAACACCACCTTTGGTAAGAGTCCCCAACTTTCTCTATAGCTTCTGTACTTCGCCTTATATTGATGTTTGAACGATGCTTTCCTTACTCTCTTACTAAACGTAGTTGAAAGCAGAGAGGAATATTATCGACATAAACAATAGTAAGAAAAAATTAACCAAATTTGTTTACCAAAAATTTTATTTTTCTAAAAAATTTTATAATTTACGATCAGAATATTTCTTAAATAAATTGTTTTAAATAAATACATTAAATACATTAACTCGAAATTATCTATTCATCGGGCAAGAAGATATCACTGCGTACTTTGTCGAATTCCGGTGAGGCGCAAGCATGGAACTTATACACCTTATCACATGCATTGGTGCCGCCAGCGTTGAGACAACCATTAACAATATTCAGTAAGCGTTGTTCACCAACAATTTCAAATAACGACTCCTTCATGGCCTGTTTGTTGATGGCATCGTCTTTATAGAATACCAATTTATTGTAGAGACAGTTCACGTAGCACTTCTCGCGATCACTTGGGTTCGCCACCTTTATTTTTACCAGATTGGTGGCGAGCTCATCCGAAAAGCCATATTCGCCCACGCAAGCTTCCTTGGCGTGTTTCAAATTGAGACGATAGGCAATCCAAGCGGTCAATACTTCGAACTTCGATTCCAATTCCGGTGTGAGCTTCTTAGGCTTGCGTAGACCAGCTTCCACGTTGAAAACGCACAGGCTGAACAGTACTGTCGCCAGAATGCAGCAGATTATAGAGGATTTCATGTTTAACTGATTTTGACTGATTTTGTGGGTTGTTCTTAGTAGTTTACTGTAATGTATAATCGAACTTAATGCTTTGCTGACTGTAGTGTGGGTCTTTATATACTCATATTCTTATCAATTAGTGATGGTTAGACATCATAGTCAGACTTAGTTATAATGAAAGCACTACATTATTAGTAATTCCTTGTAATCGCAATGTTTGTTTTTCTTTAAACGCACGGTGCACTTTCGAGTTATCAAGAAATATTTATTTCCCAGCAATGGAATTCCTAAAATAGACACTATTTCAATATTCGTTGCAATAATCAGGAGATATCAATAGATGTTCCGCTCAGTTTGAAATTATTATCCGAGCATATAAGTACATGTATTAGGAATCTCTACCTTATCTTTTTTGTAATTTATTTTTAATTCAGGTAATCTGATTCTGCATAGAAGCTTTGTAACTACTACCAAGGGGTTCTTTATATTTTATTCTTATTTTAAACAAAGTAAAGAATTTTACGGTCAAAAATTATTAGGTTTTAATTTTTGTACGATATTTAACACTACTATTTTTGAGTTTTTTCCTATAAGTGGCAACTCTTTTGCTCATTTCGTAATTTTATGTAGCACTAACAGGCTCTAGAGCTAGCTTCATAAAATCAGCAATTAACAAAAGAGCAAATTGAAAATTTCCCTAATGTCTTTTCAGATCACTTCGTATTACAAATGGTTAAGCATGCAAGTTTTTAGAATGCAACTCTGCAGCCCTGTCAATATTTTTTTCTCAAACTAGCAGAGAGTTATATTTTAGATATAAGTTAATTTGAATACACCCACATGTTGGAAGTGCAGGAAGGTAGGCGCGATAGAAACGCGAATGCCACGCAAGCCACCACTGAAATTTGTGAAATTTCGAGGACTAAGCTGTATCAGTTCGTCTAGCACTACAATAGTTCGCTCTTTTACGTTCTGGAAAGTTCGATGTGAAAGATGCTCTGCGCTCTGGTCGACCTATCGTTGGAAATAAGAAAAGATTGACCAGTAACGTCACATAAGCAGCCATGACCTCGCTAAGGAACTTAACATTCACCATCGAACGATTTTGAATCATTTATAAAAGGCTGGTTAGAAAAAGAAGCTCGATGTGTGGGTATCACATGAATTATCTGTGAAAAATTTAATGGACCGAATATACATCTGCGATTCTTTGCAGAAATGAAATGAAATCGAACCATGTCTGAAGCGAATGGTAGCAGGAGATGAAAAGTGGATCAAATTCGACAATAATGTGCGAAAAAGATCATGATCCAAGCGTGGTGAAGCTCAACAAATGGTCACAAAGCCAAAATTGACGCCTCGAAAACTTATGCTGAGTGTTTGATGGAATTAGAAAGGAATCATCCATTTTAAGCAGCTCCAGACTGATCGCACGATTTATTCTAGATTTTGCTGTCAACATCTGATGAGATTGAAGCAAGCAATCGAAAAAACGGCCACATCTGATCAACAGAAGGGGGACCACACACATCTTTGATGACTCAGCAAAAACTGGGAGAGCTTGGCTGGGAAGTTTTGATGCGTCCACCATATAGCACTGACCTTGCACCATCGGACTACCATTTTTTCGGTCAGTGGAAAATTCCCTTAATGGAGTGAAGTTGGCTCAAGAGAAGCCTGTGAAAACTTTACTTTTCGCAGTTTTTCGCCGAGAAACCAGAAAAGATTTACTCTGATGGATTAACGTCTCTACCGGAAAAATGGCAAAACTTCGTCGACCAAAATTGAACATATTTGGTTCATTAAAGTTCATTATAAATATAAAAAAAATAAGTTTAAGTTTAATTAGAAATAAGAAAATACTTTTTCGGCTACTCAATATAATGTATAAGGATTGATTCTGATTTCTGACTTCAACACAAGAAAACTTAGGAAATAAAGTCCACAAGGATCGAATGGTCAGCCATTATAGATACTCAAGAATGTGATAATCAACGCCTCCGTGGCGCAATTGGCTAGCGCGTTCGGCTGTTAACCGAAAGGTTGGTGGTTCGAGCCCACCCGGGGGCGTTACAAAGTATTTTGCGGTGAAGTCATAATACAAACTCATAAAAGTTTCCTTGGCGTGTTACAAACTGAGACAATCCAATCCGATGTTTGATTCCTTGTATTAATATGTAAGCCGGTGCCCGCGCTGAAAGCACATTGGCCGAGCAGTATTGTCGCCAAAATGCAGGAAATTATAGCAATTATCATATTAAGCTGATTTTATGGATTTCTTTTATTAGTTTATTGAAATAACATTTTACATACTAGGGATGTAAGAAGCGACTTGTCATCATTACTGATTTTTTTACTGCAATTATTGCGAACTTTTACAGGAAGCTTTTTCTTGTAAATTGAGCTGGTTTTTGTTGTGTGCTGCATTCCTACGAAATGTGCAATTCTTGGGAAGAGAGATTTTGTTGATAAGAGATGTTATTTATTACAAATACCACGTGCTTTTGTTATTTATAACCTGAGAATTGAAATTCTCACACTTTAGACAGTTATGTTTGTATTTCTGTTGATTAAAATGCTTGCATATCACCTTTCTATGTAGTCTGTCTAACATTTCAGGAATTGTAATAATCTCAGTTAGCTTTAATTGTAAATTCCATTGAAAGTTTCTTATCAGAAAACCTGTCCATGGCATATGATAGGTGTGTCTTGATAGAAAATTTATAAAGAAACTTATTTTACATTCTAATATTGTTACAGCAAGTAGTAACTCCGCCTAGTTTCCTAATTTCTTCTGATTTTTGTACCACCTTTAAATATGTAAACAATTATTTTGATTATATTACTCTTACCATATATAAAAGATAGTTTAATAAAATCAGCATAAATTTCTTATACAAATATGGGGTGGTCGAAAAGCATTTTCATATTTCTAACCAAACTTCAACTTATTTTTTTTTTATTTATACTACCTCTTACATGTAATGCTTTTATTCTTTATCTTCTCATCATATTTGTTTATAACACGCATTTTTAACCAACCGATTTCGTAGCCTCCGTGGCGCAATTGGCTAGCGCGTTCGGCTGTTAACCGAAAGGTTGGTGGTTCGAGCCCACCCGGGGGCGGTATATTTTTTACAACATTAACTTACATAATTACAAAAAATATTTTTATTATTCACAATGTCATTGTCTTCCTAAAGCACACCAAAAAATAGTTAATTTAAAATTTAAAATGAAGTTGAATAATATATATATATATATATATATGTACATATGTATATACACTTATGTATGTGCTTAAGAGGAAATGTGCACGGGCTTGAATAACAGATAAAAACCAATATTATAGGTATGATGACAGCAGTCAGACAACTAAACTGCGTTACGACTAGCGCCGGAGGACAACAACCAGAACTAATCAGCTGAATATTTACAACAAAAAACAACTAACAACTGATTCAACTTTTGCATATACAAAAAAAATCAAAGAACATTTCCTAGAATGCCCACAAAGGTGTCTCGATTATTTCCATCACAATTATACAATGATTAGTATATAAGGTGTGCTTACTTAAATTTTTACACACAGTCTAATAACAACGACTATAAAAAGCAGTCAAACTATATTTAGCAGGAAAATCGATTTACTTTTCCATTAAATAAAAATGCAATTATTTTTGCTATACACGGCCAGCGCTCTGCTAGTAGGCAGCATTAACGCCGACACTTTCTCGGAGACTAAACATATTCCTAATGATTTTGAGAGACAGATTGCTGAGAATTATAGTGACAGAGATGATGTAGATGGTATGAATGCAGAGTATTTCAAAGCACTACAAGCATCCAAGCTTAAGATAAAGGCCGGAGCTAAGGAACGCCTCGCCTCAACTGCCGAATACTTCAAAGCACCCGACGCAAGTGAACTTCGAAGCAATGCGCTAATATTGGCACAGGAAAGATTAGCCGACGCTGCTGAATATCTGAAAGCACAAGAGTCTACAAAGCGAGTTTCCAGAACCAAAGTGGGAAATGCACTTGCTGTCGCTGCCGAATATCTTAAGGCACCCGAATCTCCGAGGCATAACAACCGGATTGATCGAATCGCAGAAAGTTTGGCCGCCACTGCTGAATATCTGAAAGCAACAGAGTCTCCAAAGCGTATTTCCAGAACCAAAGTGGGGCATGCACTTGCTGTCGCTGCCGAGTACTTTAAGGCTCCCGAATCTCCAAGGCACGAGTCTCCACGGCATAACAACAGGATTACCCGAACGGCAGAAAGTTTAACTGCAGCTGCTGAGTATTTCAAGACCCCAGAATTGCAGAGGCATAACACCAAGATTGGTAGAACGATAGAAGGTAAAGCTGCAGCTGCTAAACACTTCCGTATAGCTGATTATTACTCAAAGCGAAGGAAGTACCTTGCTACACACGGAAGGCCGATGTTCAGACCAACAAGGAAGGCTAATCGTCGTCGATTTATTGTATTTCAGTAGGTTTTGTTAATTTATTGTTGTTTTACCGTACAAGTTTAAGAAATTAGTAAATGAGTACTTTCATGCGTCTGAAAATTACTGAAAAGTTAATGTTGCAAAAAAGATCCTTACTGCAGTCGGAAGGCCAATGTTTAGCCCAAAAAAAAAAAAATTCTCCTCTTCGTCATCGTCGTGGTCTAGATCTATTATGGTACATTTTATTTTATTTTTAGTACACATTTTATAAATTATATTTAACATCTCGAGATTAGAGAATAAACACAAATTTTAACTATCGGATATCGTTTTACTGTTTTTCAAAATATTTTCCATTATGATCTATACAATTTAGTATGATTTTGAGCCAATTTTCAAATAGCTTTTGGCTTTCTAATTGAGGTATCTCCAAAGCATGCGATGTGAACATATCAACCGCCTCTTCAGATGTTGAAAACCGTTGACCTATTAGTTTATCTTTTAGGTACGGAAGTAAAAAGAAGTCATTTGGTCCCACGTCAGGACTCATCACATTGAAGGTTTGAGTGCTCAAACATACGATTCTTTTAGCCGATGTTTGAGATTTCGCATTATCATGGTGAAGAGTGATACGTCTTCGGCAATTGGTTTTTCCAAATTTCTTGAATGACAACTGGCAAACAAATGACTGTGTATCACTCAGAATTTACTGTTCTGCATTGTTCTCGTGGTATGGTTGATATATGTCCAGGTGTTTCAAAAAAACAGTTTATGAATATATTCGTAAGCGAACCATTTTTGTTGAATTCGACTCATCTTGAAACAACCATGGAGTGGACTACTCCTGACTTTCGGGCGGATACGCGTAAATTCACGCTTGATCAGGGTCGCTATTGTGTTTAGTTAACATTTCTCTCGGCCAATCGACACGAACCTTTTTTGAGCGATTGACAAATTGTCTGGGATCCAACGAGAAAAAATTTTCTAACAGGCAAATAAACATGTAATATTGAAAGTACATATGCTTGTCCCACTAATCAAATGACGATCTTGCAATATCCGTTTTGCGCACGGCATCAATAGTTTTCGGAATAACAGTTACTTTTGGACGACCTTTCCCCCTTTCGAAAATTCAACTAGAAGTGATCTACGACTTAAATTCCCCATACCATGGATAGACACTGGTCTTTGACGAAACATCATCGCCAAAAAAAAAATTTGTGAAAAATAATCTCGCGAAAATTTTCCGGATTTCATTCTTTTTTTTGGCCGGAATAAATATTTCAAGTTACTCTAAACAATACAAGAAACATCCGTATGCCAAAACGTTCTGAATATGAATATCATCAAAAATACCAGACTTTATGGTCAAATTGTTAGTTGGCAGATTGCAATACTAGGGTTGCCAAATTTCTAAATATAAGAGGAAACCCTACATACAAAAGTTATAGACCTTTTCATTAACTACAAGACTGCCGTATAACTCTTCTTCTTAAAGCCACTGCGATTCATAAAGCACCGCTATTTATAGCGTCATTAAAGCTAAATATACTCTATAATTCTAACTGATTTCAAGTAATCATTTATACTGATAACAGTCACTATAATCGACAGATAGACATGTATGTACACATCTACGTATAAAACTGAGAATAAAAGTGCTCGAGCCTGATAGACTGATAAGAACTAATATTATATGAAGACAACCGTTGAAAACGTCGCATACGGCTAGCGCCTTGACCCACCAACTTAGTTACTAATCAGCTATATATTTTCAACAAAATAACAACAACCAACAGCTGGTGTAATTAGTGGATCTTTAGGAAATTAGAAAAAAGTGAAGATTGCTCAGAATGACTATGATTAGTATATAAGCTCGGTTTAATTAAATCTGCATTCACAGTTCAATTGCAACGACTATAAGAACCAGTCGAACTAAAGTTAGAAATAAAATTGATTCAATTCTCTATTAAATAAAAATGAAATTGCTTTTGCTGTACGCGATCAGCACTCTCATTGCGGTCAGCATTAATGCCGCCATACTGCCGGAAACTCAACATATTACCAATGATTTAAATAGACAGATTGCTGAACTTTATAGAACCAGAGATGCCAAGGATAGTATGAATGCTGCCGCAGAGTATTTCAGAGCACCACAAGCATCAAAACAAAATTTGAAAACCGAAACCAAGGAACGTGTCGCCTCAGCCGCCGAATACTTCAAAGCACCCGATGCGAGTGAGCTTCGAAGCAATGCACTAATTTTGCCACAGGAAAGATTAGCCGTCGCTACTGAATATCTGAAAGCACCTGAGGATCCGAAGCGTCTTTCCGGCACTGAAGTAGATAATGCACGTGCTGCCGCTGCTGAGTACTTTATAGCTCCAGAATCTCCGACCCATAACACCAGGATTGATCGAACCGCGGAAAGATTGGCCGCCGCTGCTGAATATCTGAAAGCACCTGAATTTCCAAAGCGTCTTTCCGGAACCAAAGTGGAGTATGCACGTGCTGCCGCTGCTGAGTACTTTATAGCTCCCGAATCACCGAGCCCTAACACCAGTATTGACCGAACGGCAGAAAATTTATCTGCAACTGGTGAGTATTTCAGGACCCCAGAATTGCAAAGGCATAACACCAAGATTGGTGGAACGATAGAAGGTAAAGCTGCAGCTGCTAAACACTTCCGTATAGCTGATTATTACTCAAAGCGAAGGAAGTACCTTATTACGCACGGAAGGCCGATGTTCAGACCAACACAGAAGGCTCATCGTCGCCGATATGGGTTGGTATAATTTAATAGGTTTAGTTAATTTATTGTTGTCTTACTGTACAAGTTTAAAAAATTAGTAAATGAGTACTTTCGTGCGTCTGAAAATTATTAGATCAGATAATTAGATCAAAAAATAATCCTCCTCTTCCTCGTCGTCATGGGCTAGTTCTATTTTGATACATTTGAATTAATTTTTTAGTACACATTTTATCAATTATATACAATTTAAGGCCATGAAGAACTTCTATTAAAAAGTTTGTAAACCTAGGTTACCTTTATAATCTCGAGATTAGAGAATAAAAACAAATTTTAACTTTTAAAATCGTTTTACTGTTATTTAAAATATCTTCCATTATGATATATACACTTTGGTATGATTTTGAGCCAATTTTCGAATCACTTTTGCCTTTCTAATTGAGGCATCTCCAAAATATGCGTTCTGAACATATCAACCGCCTTTTCGGGTGTGGAAAACCGTTGAACTATTAGTTTATCTTTTATGTATTGAAATAGAAAGAAGTCATTTGGTCCCACGTCAGGACTATACAGAGTATGACTCATCAAATTGAAAGTTTTACAATTGTTTCAGCCGCTGTTTGAGATCTCGAATTATCGTGGTGAAGAGTGTTCCGTCTTCGGCAGTTGGTTTTCCTAATTTCTTGACTGTGTACCACTCAGAATTTAGTGTTTTGCATTGCTCTAGTGGAATGGGTGAGATATGTCCAGTTGTTCTTAACAAACTGGCAACAATTAGCTTAAAATTGCTTTTGAGGCGAACGACTTTTGCTAGACTCGGCTTATCTTGAAACACACATAAAGGGGACTACAACTGACTTTCGGACGGATATGCGTAAACCCACCTTTCTTTGCCTGTCGGAATTTAATGAAGGACTTTCGAACCACCGCTATCTTGGTTTATTAACATTTCTCTCGACCAATCGACCTGAGCCTTTTTTGAGCGAAACATAAATTGTGTGGGATCCAACGTGAAAAAATTTTCTTACAGTCATATGTTCATGATAGTCCCACTAATCACATGACGATCTTGCAAAATCAGTTTGTGTACAGCATAAACAGTTTATAGAAAAACAACTGATTTTGGACGGCCTGCTCGAAATTCATCTCGGAGTGATCGATAAACACTAGTATTTGATGATGATTAATCGCCAAAAACTCAATCTGTGAAAAGTAATCACACGAAAGTTTTTGTTATATTTCCATTTTTTGGCTGAAATGAATATTTCAAGTTACTGTAAACACGCTAGTTTTGATGATGCTTAATTGCAAAAAACGGAATTTGTGAAAAATAATCACTCGAAGCTTTTCGCGATTTAATTCCGTTTTTTGGTCAAGATGAATAATTCAAGTTAGTGTAAACAACACAAATAGCGTCCGAACATAAATAATGAGACAGTTAGCTTTTTGTTCAGAAGTCAGTTAAAAAGCTTTAACCAAAATGTAGCCTTAAAACCACTGTCATTCATCCACTAGCGCTATTTATAGCATCATTAAAGCTAAATATACTCTATAATTCTAATTGATTTGAAGTAATCATTTATACTGATAACATTCACTATAATCGACAGATAGATATGTATGTACACATCTACGTATAAAACTGAGAACAAAAGCGCTCGGACTTGAACGCCTGATAAAGAATAATATTATATGACGACAACCGTTGAAAACGTCGCATACGGCTAGCGCCTTGACTCACCAACTAAATTACTAATCAGCTATATATTTGCAACAAAATAACAACAATCAACAGCTGGTGTAATTATTGGACCTTTAGAAAATTAGAAAAATACTGAAGATTGCTCAGAATGATAATGATTAGTATATAAGCTCGGTTTAGTTAAGTCTGCATTCACAGTTCAATTACAACGACTATAAGGACCAGTCGAACTAAAGTTAGAAATAAAATCGATTAAATTTTCTATTAAATAAAAATGAAATTGCTTTTGCTATACTCGATCAGCACTCTCATAGCGGTCAGCATTAACGCCGCCATATTGCCGGAGACTCAACATATTACCAATGATTTAAATAGACAGATTGCTGAACTTTATAGAACCAGAGATGTCAAGGACAGTATGAAAGCTGCCGCACAGTATTTCAGAGCACCACAAGCATCAAAACAAAATTTGAAAACCGAAACCAAGCAACGTCTCGTCTCAGCCGCCGAATACTTCAAAGCACCCGACGAGAGTGAGCTTCAAAGCAATGCACTAATTTTGGCACAGGAAAGATTAGCCGCCGCTGCTGAATATTTGAAAGCACCTGAGTTTCCAAAGCGTCTTTCCGGCACTAAAGTGGATAACGCACGTGCTGCCGCTGCTGAGTACTTTATAGCTCCCGAATCTCCGACCCATAACACCAGGATTGATCGAACCGCGGAAAGACTGGCCGCCGCTGCTGAATATCTGAAAGCACGTGAGTTTCCAAAGCGTCTTTCTGGAACCAAAGTGGATAATGCACGTGCTGCCGCTGCTGAGTACTTTATAGCTCCCGAATCACCGAGCCCTAACACCAGTATTGACCGAACGGCAGAAAATTTATCTGCAACTGCTGAGTATTTCAGGACCCCAGAATCGCCGAGGCACAACACCAAGATTGGTAGAACGATAGAAGGTAAAGCTGCAGCTGCGAAACACTTTAGTACATCTGATTATTACTTAAAGCGAAGGAAATACCTTGTTACACACGGAGGGCCGATGTTCAGACCAACAGAGAAGACTCATCGTGGTCGATTTGTTCGCCTGGGTTGATTTAGTAGGTTTAGTTAATTTATTTTTGTTTTATATTACAATTTTAAGAATATATATATGCATTGTAACAAGAACTCAGAGTAGAATATATCATTGAAGGCTCTACAAAATTCTGTATTTTTGACTGTTTTTACAGGGCTCTAAATCTGAAATCATAAGATTCCCAAGCAGCAAACTTTTACTTACTTATTTTTTCCAACAATTATCTATTTTTCTCTCAAGTCTTTTGAAGCATAATTAGTTTAAGGGAAAATCACTACAACTCATGTCCAACGGCTGGTGAAATTATAAATCCTCAAAAAAGGGCAAATAATTGAACAATACTTTCTTAATCAAAAATTGCTCCGTAGACTACTAAGCATATATTTTCAGCTTTCTCCACTCTTCAAGGAGTTCATGAAGTTCTTGCCAACTCTTCCCATTACTTTATCTCCATCCACAATAATTGCTTTGTTGGGGCTAACCAGCGTAAGACGTGAACATCAACGTCACCACAACATGACGATGATAATTCTATGGTTCCACACAACCGCAGAATTCATGCTTCAGTGAATTTACATAAAAACCACTACAAATACATACAAATACGTACACATGTGAAAGAGTCAGTTTGTAGGTGGTTATGTAAGTTTAAGTTGTTTGTACTTCCGTGAAAATGTCGCTTGCCACATGCCACCATCAAGGGTAAGTAATCAGTTCAACAATATGCCATCTACTTATGCATATTGTATGCCCCGCCACTTGACACTGTACGTATTAAGTTGGGAACTGATATGAGCGGTGGATGTTTGCTTGAAAAAGGCAAAAAAAAAAAAATCAACTTTGCTCAATTCAATTCAATTTAGTCGGTGACACCTGATGGAAAGTGTTGCACACTCTGCGTTTGCGGAAGGCACTTCTAAGCGTTCTTGAGGTGATTACCATATGTGCCCCCAAGATTTCGTCATGCTTCCATAACTATTCACAAATAATAACAATGAAGGAAAATAAATGAAGTTAGAAAATTGTGAAGGGCTGGAGCAACAGCTGTCGGCAGTGAATTGCATATTTTTGTGAGAGCGAAATTCCTTGGAAGTAATAAGTTTATGAAAAAAATGCGGAAAATCTTCCATCAAGCGGCTCCTAGCGAAGGCCGACATATATTCCCAATCATCCTCTTATATTGGACTGCCTTACATGCAAAGTCAGAAGTAGGTGAATGGGTAAGATAACGCCCATAGCTAATGAGGTACCTGGTAGGTATAAAACGCTAGGGGTAGAGACCCCCGAATCTAAAACTCGTAATGAAGGACGACAAGGAAGGAACGAAGCGGACCGGGATATTGGTCCAAATGTCGGTGAGGGACGAGGCTGCCACCTCCTGCGGGCACAGCGATCGTAAGAGCTATGCCGGCAGTGGCCACAATTCCAGTGCCACGGGAGGTTGAGGTGGTTGTAAAGCTACTGTCAAACCAGTTTTACAACGCGCGGGCGACACAGTCCATGATGGCTCGGATCAAGAAAGCGCTTTGAGCATAAACACGGAAGAAAGGGAAGAAGAGCTTCTTCAGTCTCTTGTGTAGGCGATCGAGGATTCCAACTCTGGAAACAAGAGATGGCCCGGGAAGAAGCCAAGCAAGGAGGAGTTGAAGGCAAAAGCGAGATACAGTGCGGTGGTCGGAATATGCAACCGCCTCGAAGGCAAGTCCAGCCTGAAGAACAGGTGAAACGGTTAGCTTGGGCTAGAGAGGAGATGAAGAACAGCAGGGCACACTTCGCCACTCGTAATAGGTGTGATGCCTCGAACCCAGCGTATGCTAATCGCAATGAGGATCACGTCGCTGGAAAGAGGCAGCGTGGAAAGGGAACCAAAAGCACCCTCTAAAAAGAGGAAGTGCAAAGACGTAGGCGGGAAGCTAGAAGTCAGGCACGCGGACGTCAAAGTGACAGCTTCCAAGGCAGTGGCGGCGGTCAATGAGATTGCGAAACGGTTTTTGACCGTGGTGCTTATAGACCACAGTTACCTGCTGGGACAAATGTCACATAAGCGGTGAAAAATCGTAGAAACTAAGCTATTGGAACCCCTCTTCTCGAGAATGGACACCGAACCGAGCGCACCCCAGCCGTCATTTGATGAAGCAGTATGGCTTAGCGGTGTCAAAGTTTTAAAATCCAACAAAGACCGACGCTAACATGGGTAAGGGAAGCGGTCAGAACGCTTTCAAACCTGTGGTATGGAGCGAAGCTGGCTGCTTCTCTATCGGTGTCCAAAGCTGATGAAACCATACCTCGCGCGGTGGACCCGAAACATGCTCTGCAGCTGCTACAAAGACAGAATCCGAACGTACCAACTATTGACTATAATCTTCAAGCTACTACAGACCAAAATAGTAGTCGATGAGATTTGGTTCTTAGTTTTTTCAATATTAAGTACAAAACTTTTTAAAATACAGACAAAGATATACAAAAATTCTAAACAAATCTACTTTCCGCGCAATCAAAGACATTGTGCGAGCTGTACTTTAGCCGCTATCTTCTTGAACTTCTTTCTTTCACAAAGATTTCCAACTAAAATTTTCACATAACAGCAGAAGTCAAAACTGAAACTTCACCATTACAATAACAATATCATACTAATGGCATGAAAATGCAAAGTGGTCACGCCCACTTCAATAAAATTACAACGGAGACTCATTGCAGTCTTCTTCGAGTTGTCACAATTTCGCTCCCAGCGGCTGCCACTGCTGCTGCTGTTTATGCAAAACGCATTAGTTTATTTGTTTTGTTGTTATTACTTATATACTCATATTTCGCTTTTTCTAACACTCTCTGCCAGCACATAGCCCCACCCACGCACAAGTGAGCGCGCTTAGTCTCCGGAGCACAATCAGCAAATTTGTCGGCGAGAAAGTTTCGTCTTCAGTTGCGAATATTCCCGCGTGAAAGTGCGATATGGAAATCAAGTTGTGTGGGGCACCTAAGAAAGTTATCAAAAAAGCTAAAACAACCGCGGCGGTGGGGTGGTCGGGGTGTGTTTATTTTCCCAAAACTGTGTTGTTTTCCCTTGTCAGCGTGCGCTTATCACTTGCACACGCTCGTCATAATCCTCGTGCGGGCATTCATTTGCTACTTGGCAAGTTTTTTATCTGCAGACACTTTCTACGCACTTTCTCCTACTTGCCAATCTGCGAACTCGCATTCTTAGCACTGTCTCTACAATTTCTTTGCCGCTGTTTGTTATATTGGCTCGGTGTCGCTGGCGCTGTCGATAAACGTTCCCGTAGGTGCAATATTGCTCATTTCCTCTTTATTTCCATATCGAATTGCCAGCTACTAATTTCTTCCTTGCGCTGGTGGCTTTGGCTTTTGGAAAGAATACGTAAGAATTTCTGTTCAGTGAAAAAAGCGGATTGTAGGAGTATGTATTAGAATTATAGCAGTTGAAACTTTAAATTGAGCTACTGCGTAGAAATAAAGGAAGTTCTATTTAATTTTTTGGCTACCCTGGAAAATTTATGTCATCCGAATGGATGAAAACACTCCAGATCTGATAGTATTCGACGCAGTACCCGCCGAAGGAAGCAGAAGAAGTCCTTCACTCTGTCAGAAAGACCAGGTGGAGAATGACCTGGCTACACATAAAATCTCCAATTGGCTCTAAACAGTGGAAAGGAAGAGCGACTGGAGCAATGTTGTAAACTCGGCTATAACCACGTAAGCGGTGTCTACGCTAATAAAAAAGAAGTAAACTCCGGTTTCTAAATTTTAACCAACTTGAGATAAACTTGTTAATCTAGGACCTAAATACAGGCGAGATCTCAATAATAATTACAGCAAATGAGCGGAAAAATAAACAAGTTGAACCCCATTTCGAATAAGTGTGTGTATGAAGTCTTAAATATTTAATGAACCGCAGACGCTATCCTAAAAAACAATTCACAAAATAGGCATGTCAGCTTGTTTTCAGTTCAAGCGAGTAAAAACCGTTAAAAGAAGTCGTTGATTAGCGAAAATACAAAAAATAACAAAATAAAGTTTGTAAAAAGAGACTTTAATAAGGCACAACATATATTACAGCAAAAATTTTAGCAGCAAGAGATTACAAATTATTGGCATCAACAATGACGCTGGCGCGAAAAGGCTCCTGATTAAAGGATGTACAAATAAAAAGGGCATGAGTGCACAAGAAAAACAGGAAAAGCTGCAGAAAAAATAATGTGAGCAAAAACGTTAAACAACGGCTTGGCTTTATTGCCAAGAAAATGGCAATTAATTATCCGGCACAACACATGTGCTTGCTTGCACACAGTCTGTCGCACTTAGCCGCGGGCGGTAAGCACACATACGAGGACGTAGCAAAGTGGAAGGTTTACAGGCGCAGACCGTCAGCCAGTTGGGATGTATGTATGACCTGAGCTCGACGTTTGATGCCGTCACCTCGTTTGCGGCGCTTTTTGATATGGTGTTGTGCCAGTGAAAAGTGATTAAAAGTAAACGATGGCGAAGTGTTGTTGCACGCATGCAGGTGCATAGAGATAATTTCCACTTTTTTCCACACATGCTATACACTCATATATACGGACTCAGATTTTTTGCATGCTGGCTATCAAGTGAAGTTTTTAATGAGCAGAATGAAATACAGTGTGTTTTAAAAGTGCAGCTGTGAGTCAAAATTAATTTTACTATTAAATTAAAATTGCTTAAACTTAAAATTAAAAATGGCTAGACACATTATTCCAGTAAAACTAGTCTAAAACTTCTCTGTTTTCTCGGTAAAAAACTGCGACATGTAATTTTCACAGGCTTCTCTTGAAGCCAACTTTACGCCATTAAGGGAGATACGCATTGGCCGAACCAATGGTAGTCCGATGGTGCAAGGTCAGGGCCAATATTTCCCAGCTTTTTCCGAGTCATCAGAGTTGTGTGTGGTCTAGCGTTGTCCTGATGGAAGACGAAGCCCTTTCTGTTGATTGCTTGTTTCCAGCTTATCAATTGATGACAATAAAACGTAGAATTAATCATTCAACCAGGCGGGAGCAGGTCATAGTGAATGATTCCCTTCCAAACCCACCAAACACTCAGCATAACCTTTCAAAGCGTCAATCCTGGCTTTGCGACCATTTGTTGAGCTTCACGACGCTTAGACTATAATCTTGTTTGCATATTATTGTGGTATTTGATCCACTTTTCGTCGCCTGTAATCATTCGCTTCAGAAATGGTTCGTTTTAATTTCGTTTCAGCAAAGAATTGCATATGTTCCTTCTGTCCCTTAAATTTTTCACAAACAATTCATGTTGTATCAAAACATCGAGCTTCTTTTTGTAGTAAGCCTTTTTTAAATGGTTCAAAACCGTTTGATGATGAATGTGAAGTTCCTTAGCGATGTTATGTTTGCTTATGTGACGATCCTGCTCGATATTTTCCATAATTTCATCGATTTTTTCAACGATAGGCCGACCAGAGTGAGGTGCATATTTCATATCGGAATTCTCCGAACAGAATCGAGCGAACCATTGTTGTGCTACACGAACTGATACAGCATTGTCTCCATAAACTTCACGAATTTCATTGGTGGCTTGCGTGGCATTCTTCCCTTTTTTATACAAAAATTTCAAAATATAGCGAATTTCTTCATTGTTTTCACTCATTTTTAACAGCTGTAACTTTTTTTCAACTTCCTCGAATTAAGTTTTTTTTGATTAAATGAAACGTAAAATCTCACCTTTCCAACACTTTACGGTATGAGACAATGTGATTGTTAGCGCTGGAGATATAGGACTGCAACGTCATCTATTGACAAAATACGAAAATTCTTCTTCGACTACCCAATATTTCCAAAGCACGTCGAAGTTTTAGTCATAATTATGAGTTGCAGTATAAACACTGAATTTCACAGCCAATTCCCAACTACAATTTCCCTTCATAAATAATTCATATATGTACATGACATACAGCCTGCTATCGCCTCTTACTTCCTATAAATATTGAAACGCAGAAAAAACTACAGAAATGCAAAGTCATTGCTTTTGCCGCGCTTTGGTTGCATTAAATATTAACGCCACATATTCACGTAAGCAGGCAACAACAACAACAAACAGCACACACATAAAGCCGTCAATTTGTGCGCTCATTACATATTCGCGCATTGCAAGCAAATTAGGTGGAAAATGCGAGTACGTATACGCCGTGGCACACCGCGCTGTGCTGGCGTGAGGCGCTGCGCAAAGTTTGCCACCAAAGCGTGCGTGTGTTTGTGCAAAGTCGCACAAACAGTTTTTTTCAGTTTCTCTTGTTTTTGCTGTGTACTCTTCACATTGTTTGCCTGAAATTCACCTTCAACCTTTTTTACAAACGATTTGTCTGTGCCATCCGCAGCGGCATCAACGCAAAATTTAATACCGAAATAATTAAGTAATTTATTAAAATTAATATGCGCGCGACAGGCATAGCAAAGTGGCGGCATGCGAGCAAATACAAGCGCTCTGATACAACTCTGGGGTGTTTGTATGAATGTGTGTTTAAGTGGGAGAGATTAACTTTAGCGCGCCTACACTACGGGTGCCTGTGTGAGGTGCGCAGTTGTAATCGCTTGTACTTGTATGCGTAAGCGCTTGTCACTTGTCAGTGAGGCCTAAGAGATTTAAGTTCGTAAATGTTTACTTACAGACAAATAAGTTTCGTAAGAGTATATATGGTACTGTATATCACTACCTTGTAAACAAATTGATATTTACATCGCTGCTTAATATCCTTAATAAACAATTTAATTAATTTTTGTTTATAAAAACTTTTACTCATCAATAAAGATTTGCTGGTTGATGTCTCCGTAAGAGTATAGGCTGGCATCCAAGAAGTGCGATGGACGAGACAAGGACTGATAAGAGTAGGTCCTTGTGGTATTTACTACAGTGACCATATAAAATTCGGTGTGGCCACCACCGAGTACTGGCATTCACTCCGGGGATGAACGTCTGGCCACAATACTCATCAAAGCGAATTTTTTCAACATATTGCTGATTCGCCCCCGCACTTCAACGGAAAAGAAGAATAATGTGACCAGGGATATCTTCTTTGAGCGCATGGGGCGCACCTGTAAGAGTTGCCTCGCTACGATATGAAAATCGTGCTTTTAATGACAGGGTGGAAAAAGAAGGTATCTTTGACACAACGGTCGGTAAATTCAACATTCATGATGAAACATGCCTAAATGGGTTGAGTCTGATCGACTTCACCGGGACCCGAAATATGGTTATCTGTAGTACTAGATCTTAGTATCGGAAAATTCGCTAAGCTATTTAGCTGTCTCTAGATCGAAAAGCCACCAACCAATCTGACATTGTTAGCCTCAAAATCCAACGCAGGATAACTCTTGACAAAAGGTGCTACTTCGGACTGAGTAGGCAACTGAGAAGCAAAGACTTCTCTCGACGAACACAAACCAAATTCTATTAGTCACTCATTACTCCCGTCTAACTGTATAGTGCAGAGTGATGGACAATTCCAACATCTGATGAGTCAATGTTACGAGTTTTCGAAAGAAAGGTTCTCCGAAAGATTTATGGTCCTTTGCGCGTTGACCACGGCGAATGTCGCAGTCGATGGAACGATGAGCTATATGTGATATAAGACAGATTGACATATATCAGCGAGTTAAGACACCACGGCTGCGCTACCTAGGTCATCCGAATAGATGAAAATACTCCAGCTCTGAGAGTATTCGACGCAGTTCCCGCTGGGAGAAGCAGATTAAGACCTCCACTCCGTTGGAAAGACCTGTTGAGAAGGCCCTGGCTACACTTGAAATCTCCAACTGCCGCCAAACAGAGAAAAGTAATAACGACTGGCGCGAAGAAGTGCAGACTCTCGTCTTTGAAAGTTTTTTTAACTTAATGATATTGATTCAGTTTAAGTGCTGAGAAAGTAAGAAATCCAAATGCCACTTAATACATTCTACGAGCTACTAAAGCAAAACAACCATGTCTGTAATTTCTCTAGAAACTCCTGTGAACCAAGTTTTATTTCCAACGTCACATTTCTATTCATATTTTCATATAAGCATTAAATTTTTGTTTTGATATGCAAAAAACATTCTTTCCACCAATTGTACTGAACATATAAAAGCGATTTTAATTAAAAATGCAAAATTAATCATGCGAGCGAAAGCTGCACAAAGCACTTGCACTGAATTTTAAAAATTTTTAAACGTATTTCAGCACATACTGAGGCACACACACATGCTAGTTGAAAAAGCAAACGTAAAACTTTCAATTAATTATTATTATTTAATGCAAATTAAAAGGCAAAAGGCGATAAGCGAAACAAGCGAGCATTTTTGGCACTTAACACACGTGCATTTGAACTTAATCCTTGTTAAGTTTGCATTAAATTTTACAGCAGCTCAAGCACCAATTGCGCACTTTATTAAATCGGCAAAAGGTGGGCACGAGAATATTCAAGATAAATACCACAAATAATTTAGGTGAGTGTAGAACGTGCGAGTCTCGCAAGCACGCACTTCAAAGTATTTAATATAATTATATGTGTTTTGTTCATATTTACCTGCTTACCGTTATGCGTAGTTAAATACCATTTCATGTACTTGTTTTGTAAGCCGAAACACTTACTTTGCACACACACACACACACACTTACACTTTACTTGTGATTAAACTTATGCCTGCGTTTTCGGCTTATTAACACTTTTGGAAATTTTGAAAGTAATTGCGCAGAATTGATTAATTTTAAATGAATTGTGTGCACATTTAAGTATGAAATATTTTATACGTTTAAGCATTTATATTTTACGGGACGCTTAAAGCTTTGAAAACTTAAGACCACACAAAAGCTGATCGCTTGTTAGGAAATACTTTTCATCAGTTCATGCATAAGTTGGCTTACAGCTCTTAAAGTATAATTATTTGATCGAATTTTGTATATATTTTCGGGATCCCGAATTTACTATTTTTTAGTCCCGAAAATGAACGGGATCGAATTTTTTATGTATTTATTTGTAATGAAAGAAAATATTAAAAATTAAATCTTTTAAAATTATAAGGTATTATATTCGACAACAGTTCGATGAGGTAAAGCATAAAAGCTACAAAGCAAAAATTTTCGAGACTTAACTTAAACTATCAGTCGCCGAGTTGTTTTTTTTTTTTTTGTTTTTTAAGGTTGTCAACACTTTAATACATAAATAGCGGCAAATTTAAAGCTCGCGTTAGTTTTGGGATACCCTGTATGTAATTCCTATCTTGCGTTAATTTTAGAACACCCTTTAAAATTTTGAAGAACTTCACTCTGAATATAGAGAAATATTTTTACAATTACAATAATGCAAATATATACAAAATTCGATCCCGATAATTTTCTGGACTGGAAAAAAGTAAATTCGGGATGCCGAAAATTTCCGGGATTTAACTTAAACTGTAGGCTGCCAAATGTTTTTTTTTTTTTTTTGTTAATTTTATCAACATCTTAATATATGTATAAATAGCGACAAATTTAAAGCTTGCGCTACTTTTTGGACACCCTGCATTTAATTCCAATCTTACGTTAATTTTGAGGCACCCTTTATGATTTTGAAAGATTTCATTCTGAATATTGAGAAATATTTTTTGGAGTCATTTTACAAATATGTACAAAATTCGATCCCGATAAATTTCGGGACTGAAAACTAGTAAATTCGGGATCCCGAAAATTTTCGCAATTTAACTCGTTGATAAGTAATATATAAAATAAATTCTTTTGAATTAAAACTTTTAACCAATCAACGTGTTTTTTTATTTCTCATGAAGGGCCTGCAGTGACGAAACACGCTTGCTAAGACAACTAAGTAAGCCACAACTGGACAAATGAATTTCAAAGTATTATGACATAATAATTTTGACATAATAATTAGATATATATATACTTATGAAAATTTTATTTTACAAAAGAGTTTGTTTAGGCCAGCGCCTAATTTCTTTTTTACCACCCCTAGTGAGTGTATAACAAACCATTGCCAGTTAGCTGTTAATAGTTTTCACTCAACGGTTAACAGCTTTCACTCAACTGGCAATGGTTTCGTTGAAATTCCCGGTTAGCAAGCGATTCTGCTTATCAGCTTGGCGCACTTTTCATACAAGAGACCACGAGACAAGACGTCGTCCACCGGCCACCACACCCAGCATCACCACACGAACAAACCACATGTAAGTAATTTTCTTGTAACCAATTTAATAAAGAAAGTTTAATTTGCTATTAAACACAAACGTGTGGTTTTATTCATTTAAACACTTCCTTTTCCATATTTTCATATTCTCAACGATCGACGCATCGTCCGCGAGTGACTCGTCGAGCGTTCGAGGAATATTCATGGTCCTTCGAGCCGGATTAAAGCAAATATATTTTTCATCAGTTTTTTTGGCACTGTACACGGAAAGTTGACACAAGCAAGTTTCCCCAAGGGCTCTGCACATTAACGCAAACGAGGCGCTGCACACCAACGGACCATAAAACCGATCTCTGTTGCACAAGTACAAACGAGGCGTTGCACACCAACGGACACATATCACCGATTTTTGTTTTACTTTCCACCAACGCAGGCAAACCAGGTACGTGATTGCTTTAATATCACTTGGATGCCAATCGTTTTTAAAAAAAAAAAAAAAAGATATACATATATAAAAATAGTTGTTTAATCGCATTTTATTGGTGACTAAACCGTTTGTACAAGAAAAGTGACACAGTGACTAGTGTTTTTTAGTGTTTCAGTGGCATAAGTACAAAAACAAAATAATCCGTAAGTGCACGATTACGTACCGGATTTTGTGCGGTAATATATTTTTTTTTTTTTTTTTTTTTTTTTTTTTTTTTTTTTGTTGCTCACCGCAAGGGGGCCGGTATGTTTAGGCCAGCGCCTAATTTCTTTTTTACCACCCCTAGTGAGTGTATAACAAACCATTGCCAGTTAGCTGTTAATAGTTTTCACTCAACGGTTAACAGCTTTCACTCAACTGGCAATGGTTTCGTTGAAATTCCCGGTTAGCAAGCGATTCTGCTTATCAGCTTGGCGCACTTTTCATACAAGAGACCACGAGACAAGACGTCGTCCACCGGCCACCACACCCAGCATCACCACACGAACAAACCACATGTAAGTAATTTTCTTGTAACCAATTTAATAAAGAAAGTTTAATTTGCTATTATATTTTTCACACATCACTCACGGCACTAATTTTCGATTTTTTCAATTTTCGGATTTTGTGCGGTAATATTTTTTCTCGTATATTTTTTCATATACATATCACTTGCGGCACTAATTTTTTTGATTTTTATCATTTTTTTTTCGATTTTGTGCGGTAATACTTTTTCACACATTTTCACATATCACTTACGGCACTGATTTTCTTTTGATTCTTTCTCTATTTGTTGAAGAAATTTCTGTTTTTGTTTCTTTTTTTCACTGAGACACTGCACTTTTTCACTTTTAAACACTTTTATTTAACAAATTGATTTTCGTCGGCGTATCTTGGGTGGCGAGCCATATAAAGTGGCATCTTTATACATACGCACGTACGACTACACATATATATTCTCGTTTTTGTTGGCAGTGGTGTGCTGCAACTCATATATATATTCAATAAGGTACCAAAGCCAGATATACTGCGATATCGGCTACTATAGTTAAAAACTTTGTTTGCTAAAATATATCCAATAAATTAAATATTATTGACCAGCCAGATATATTGCGATATCGGCTATCTTGGGTGGCGAGCCATATAAAGTGGCATCTTTATACATACGCACGTACGACTACACATATATATTCTCGTTTTTTGTTGGCAGTGGTGTGCTGCAACTCATATATATATTCAATAAGGTACCAAAGCCAGATATACTGCGATATCGGCTACTATAGTTAAAAACTTTGTTTGCTAAAATATATCCAATAAATTAAATATTATTGACCAGCCAGATATATTGCGATATCGGCTAAAACAGTCAAAAAATTTTATTTTTTCTATTTTCTTGTTTGGTTGGCAGTGGTGTGCTGCAAATAAAAATTTACAATAGTGGGGAATTATTTCCAAAACGATTCCCATATTCTTTAGATCAAAGTCTGCTCAGTCTTGAGTATTACTCTATTCCTTTAAATTTAAATTTGAATTTTCAATTCTTCTTGTCACTTATATCGAAACCATGGAAGCTTTCATGCGCTTAGTAGACTACGTTGTCGAATACGAGTCTGAATTCAGTGCTGCATCAAAGGACATCTCGAAGAACGCTCTTGTGATGCAACAAGACGAGCTGAGAGAGATGTGGTGCAAAGCGAAAGCTGCCCATGACGACCTCAACAGCAAAGGGGACATGTCCTCAAAGGACTATGCCCTTATTAAAAAGAAATTCAAGCTAGGTGGGCAATGCTACATACGTTGCATGGGGGCAATGAAGGATATGTCTGAGATCCTCTCAACCCCCAAAGACACAGAAAAATCTGCCGAGGTAGACAATAACCACTCCCTTCCGCCTTGCGATACGGATGTTTTCAAAGGGGACTACCTTTCATGGCCAACATTCCGGGATATGTTCACGGCCGTATACATCAAGAGCAATCGTCTCTCACCGGTGGAGAAATTATACCACCTCAACAAAAAGACGCAAGGGGAGGCGAAGGTTATCGTGTCGAAATGCCCTCTTACCAATGATGGTTTTGCGATGGCATGGAAGGGTTTGACAGACATGTACGAGAATGAGCGTATACTAGTCGAAACCCAAGTCGACATACTGCTCGACTTGCCCTCAATTGATAAAGAGTGTTCGAGCTCAATAAAATGGCTACAGCGGGAGATCAACAGCTGCATCTCCTGCCTGACAGCCAATAAAGTGGACATTGGGAACTGGGACCCAATCATAATCCGCATATGTTCCAAGAGACTGCCACAGGCAACATTGGCCCTGTGGGAACAGTCTGTCAAGAACAAAACCAAGACATCGAAGTGGGAGGAATTGGACAACTTCCTCACGGATAGATACCGTGATTTAGAGGCAATAGAACGTGCCAAGAAATCGTCCAATTCCGTAAAGCCTGTCAGTGCACCCACACAGAATAAATACAACAATAGCCATCAGAACAGACTCGGCGCCTTCCAAGTAAGCGTTGAGAAATCAACCTGTCTGATGTGCAAAAGCGCAGATCACAAATTAAGATCTTGCCCCATGTTTCTTAACATGGCACCGGCGGACAGGATCAAGTTCGCTAAGCGCAACAATCGCTGCATCAATTGCCTCGGCTTTGGGCACTTAGTGTCGCAATGCACCAGTGCATTCAACTGCAGCACGTGCCACGCGAGGCATCACACACTCCTACATTTGAGGGCAGTGCAGCCTAGCAGCCAAAGAGGCTCATCTACGCCATCGGACGAGATTCCGTCTACGTCCAGGCAAGCGCAGCAGAAGCGCAACTTCAACAAGTCAAAAGGCAAGCCAACGACTCAAGTACAGTCGTGCTTCGCTAACAGCGACAAAGGTGTCTTGTTAGGAACGGCACAAATAAATATAAATTACAGCGGCGTTACCTATGCCGCAAGAGCACTCATCGACTCCGGGTCAGAGTGCTCTTTCATCACAGAAAGGCTGAAGCGCAGAATCAACTTGCCAGTTAGGAAGATAAATGCCCAGGTGTCAGGCATCAACAACACCGTATCTGCGCAAGTAAAGGAAGCATGTAGCGTCGAGTTGCGGTCACCAATTGACCCACTCGTATCAATCACAACGAACATGATGATTCTGCCGAAATTAACGGGGAACTTGCCGACTTGCCATATTAGCGCACTAACTCGGCAGGCTTTCCCAGATCTCACGTTGGCGGATAAGAGGTTCTTCATCAACGAACCCGTGGACGTCATACTCGGTGGTGACGTCTATCCCCAGATTATGCTTGATGGCATACGCAAGAACGTACTGGGATCACTTCTTGCGCAAGAGACTGTGTTCGGTTGGATAGTCACGGGGCGTGCAAATACAATTAAGCCAACCAACACTTGCGTCTCGTATTACAACGAAATATCGCTGGAAAAGCGGTTAGCTTCGTTCTGGGAGTTGGAAGAGATGTCCAAGGAGAGGAAGTTAAGCGAGGAGGACAGGTATTGCGAAGAGCTCTATAAGAAGACAACGAAGCGAAATGAAGACGGGAAGTACGTTGTATCGCTACCATTCAGGAAAGACTATCCGGTCAACATTAGTCTAGGTAGTTCCTTAAAGATTGCGTACTCCCAGTTTTATCGCAATGAAGCTCGGTTGTCAAGAGACGAAAACCTGAAAAAAGAATACAACAGGGTATTAAACGAATATGTTGAGCTGGGTCATATGGCAAGGATACATACCAGTCAAACGGCCGACTCTAGTGACAATTATTACCTGCCTCACCACGCCGTAAAGAAGGAAGAGAGCACATCGACAAAGGTGCGTGTGGTGTTCAATGCATCGCAAGCGACTTCAAACGGCACTTCGCTGAATGACATCCTTCTCCCCGGTCCAGTTCTTCAGGCAGATCTGACCATTTTAATTCTGCGATGGCGATTATTTAAATATGTCTTCAATAGCGATATTGAGAAGATGTATCGCCAAATCCTGTTGAAAGCTGATCAAACGAAGTACCAGCGAATCGTTTTCCGCAACCATCCAACCGAACAAACCAATATTTTCGAATTGAAGACGGTGACGTTCGGAATCAACTGCGCTCCTTATCTGGCAATAAGGACGTTACTCCAATTAGCTGACGACGTTGAAAGCTCACTACCAGTAGCCTCGAACATACTCAGGAAGTGCATGTATGTTGATGATGTCTTAGCAGGTGGACACTCTATAGAGGCTGCAACTAAAGCTAGGAATGAGATTAAAACAGCATTGGAGTCGGCAGGTTTTCCATTAAGAAAATGGACAGCCAACTGTGGGAAAATTTTACAAGGCCTTCCAAAAGACCACTTGCTTAACAAGGAGTTTTTAGACTTCGAAGACACAAGTGATGTCAAGGCTCTTGGGATAAGATGGAATGCGCATACTGACTTCTTTTATTTCAAAACAAAACCCATACTCAGCCCAGAATCATATACAAAGAGAGCTATCCTCTCAGATATCGCCAAGCTATTTGACCCATTAGGATGGCTAGCGCCGATAATAGTCACGGCCAAAATGATAATGCAACATATTTGGTTAGAAGGAACACAATGGGACGAGATTGTTTCTCCTACCACATTGGATCGTTGGAATACATTCTTGGACAACCATCGGTACATAAACAACATAAAAATTCCACGATGGGTCCACTTTTCGCCAACGGACGATGTGTCAATTCATGGTTTCTGCGATGCATCAGAGAAAGCATACGCAGCAACGGTCTACCTGCGCGTAAGGACAAGCAACGAAGTTTTCGTCAGCCTACTATTGGCAAAAACCAGAGTAGCGCCTGTCAAAACTGTATCTTTACCACGTCTGGAACTATGCGGCGCCGTATTACTGGCCGAAACAGTTGAATCTGTCGTCAGCAACCTGGAGCTGACTCATCTCAACCTTAAATTATGGACGGATTCGACCATCGTTCTCGCATGGATTCGCAAGCCACCATGTTCATGGTCAACGTTTGTATCCCATCGAGTGACGAAAATTATAGAAAAGGTTGGCAACGCAAATTGGAACCATGTCGATTCAGGATCTAACCCTGCAGACTTAGCCAGTCGGGGACTTATGGCACAGGATTTGGTGGAAAACACCTTGTGGTGGCAGGGACCTTCTTGGCTGCAAGAAGATCAATGCAAATGGCCATTACAACAAAACGACTACGAGACGACAATAGAGGAAAAACAGGTACATGTACATGCTTGTACAACTATACAGGGGAATTCCAACGACATTCTTGACCGTTTTTCTAGTTTGCCAAGAGCTTTGAGAGTGTTATCATATGTTATGAGATTCTCTCAAAGAACTCATCCAAACACAAAGGCTTCTTTTCAACAAAAGTCTTGCTTAATTTCATCCGAAGAAATTAGAGCAACGACAAGACGTTTGATAATAAATACGCAGAAGCAGAAATATAGTCAGGAGTATAGTTGTTTGAAATCCGGTAAACCCATCGATGCAAAAAGTGAGATCCTCTCTCTTAATCCGTTCCTCGATAAAGATGAAGTGATGAGAACTGGTGGCCGTCTCGGTGCGTCTCTCGATTTGTCATACAATGAGCGCCATCCGATTATCCTTCCATACAACTGCGTATTGTCTCGCCTAATAATCCAGTTTATTCATCAAGTCTCCTTACATGGAGAAAATCAGCTGATGTTACGGCTAACGCGGGCTCAGTATTGGATTCCAAGGGTGAAAAACTTGATCCGATCCATCATCCATAACTGCAAGACGTGCACGATCTTCAAAAAACGTGCTCAGACGCAACTCATGGGTGCACTTCCGTCCGAACGATCCACTTTTTCACGCGCCTTTACGAATACGGGGGTAGATTTCGCGGGTCCGTTCGAAATAAAAAGCTACCGTGGAAGAGGATGCCGTGTATCCAAAGGGTATGTCTGCCTGTTTGTCTGCTTTACAACAAGGGCCATCCACCTGGAGGCCACTACCGACTTATCGACACAATCGTTTTTAGCAGCACTCTCTAGATTCGTGTCAAGAAGAGGTTGCCCCAAAAATATTTATTCAGACAACGGAACAAACTTCGTAGGAGCATCGAGATCCCTAAGGTCCGAACTTAAAGCCGTCATAGCCGATGCTCGCAACAATGCTATCTCAAAGTATAGCCACCAAGCTCTCACATGGCATTTCATACCTGCTGCAGCTCCTCATATGGGCGGACTTTGGGAAGCAGGTGTGAAAAGCTTTAAGAGTCATTTTCGGAAGATTGCGTCTGGGCACAAATACACTCTTGAAGAGTTTAACACACTCTTATGCCGAATTGAGTCTTGCCTTAATTCGCGACCATTAAGCCCAGCCTCAAACGAACCTACCGATTTGGAGCCACTTACTCCAGGACATTTTTTGGTCGGCGGACATTTGATGGCCCCACCAGAACCTGATGTAAATGAAAGCAGTGCCTCTATCGTAAATAGATGGCAGAAACTTAAAGCCTTACATCAATCCTTCTGCAAAAGGTGGAAAACGGAATACCTGAACGAAATGCAGAAACGCATCAAGTGGAAACATCCAAAGACAAATATAAAAACAGGTGAGCTTGTCGTCATCAAGGAAGACAATTTGTCACCGAACGAGTGGAGATTGGGTAGGATTGTCAACATACACCCAGGTGCTGATACCCGAGTGCGAGTAGTTGACATTATCACCGAAAAAGGCCAAGTTACAAGACCGCTTGCCAAATTGGTCTTACTACCACCCTACGAGGAGGAGAACTTGGATGCACACCCTACTCAACACAACCGTTCCCCAGCCACATCGGAAGCCGAGCTTTCCGACACACTTACTACGATCTCACAAAAAATCAATTCAGTCAAAAATTAGATAAGGTCCTTTGCTCACAACTTTTACTACAATAAGTAGTAAAGTGAACAAATAAGTACAGATATATATATGTAATTCAATAAATTTCATAGTTATTTTGCTCACTTTTCAAAGTTTTTTTTTTCAGTTTCCAAAAATATTTCTTTTATTCAAACTTTGATTTAATTCATTTTTCGTCTTTCGATTTTCATACATAAAAATAAATAAATATATACGATTCTATCGTCTATAGAAAAAACTAGAATTCATAAAGAAAAATCTTATACTCTAATATATGTACATACATATCTGTATAATAGCATCAAGCAAGTAGTTCAGAACGATTATAAGTAATTCAATAACAAGGCACTTTTATATTTTTTGGGTGTACAGCAAACTAATATTTGCTGCCAATTAGAACTTAAAATAAACCGCTTTCTCTATTTATTTAATAATCCAAAATTATTTTCAAAATTTAATATGGAATATTTTATGTACACTCAGTCAGTACATACGCATATATGTACATATGTATTTGCAATGTCAATTTTAGTGAGATGAGTTCTTACACCGAAGACAAATTATTACTCAATTTATGTTGCTTGTATAGTTCGTTAATTAAATCTCGAAACAACATTGGATTAATATTTACACTGACTTTAAATAACAAAAATCTTCTCGTTTAATATATTCAGTGGGAGAATACAAAGGACGTCGCGCTTGGTTTGAGAACCACCTGGTCCAAACACAAAGTAGTCGCATTTAGCAACTTTGGGGAAAATTCGGGAGCTCATTCGATTCCAGTTGTCCCAATCATAACGTGGAACGGCAGTAAGCGCTTCAATATACTTTGTCCAAAATCCGTTTAAAAACACGTTAAGCAAAATATTGATAATACCAATTAAAAAATTCAGCACCTCGCATGTTAGGCCCTTTACCATATAACAAAAGTGTACTTCCTTGTAGTCGGTTGAGAAGTATTTCACTAACAATCTTAAACGTTCTACGTAAGTATTTTCGGGAATCAATGCATCACTTACCAACTTCGGAGCATAAACTTGGAGTGCAAAGTGAGTGCAGCATCGTATATGCGTACTGATTTCAATTGCAAATATTTGGAGAGCGGTTTCACGGCGGCATACATATTGACCGTTTGTGGAGGAAGTGTTTCCAAAATATCAAACACGAAATCGCAAATTTTGTATTGGTTTTGCTTTGCTGTGTACATATGAATACGAGATTTTTGTTATTGTTGCTGAGCATGAATGGAAAACACGTTTCAAACGTAAAAGCGCTTGTTGCAGGTTGTTTCTCAATGTGATTTATCACCATTTTAAATCTGTAATAAAAAGGAAAATATTTAAATAAATCAGCGAATGTTATTATAGTCATCTACTTACCACACACGCGGGCCGGCTGTCAAATTCCATATGCACATGGTGTGCACATAACCAAACATACGAAATGTCATACGGTGATGCCATGCCGTCAGTTTTTAATTCGCCTTAAAAACTTTTTACGACAGTGAATCTAAAACTGTTGTCTCTCAAACTTTTGCTAGCAAATAGCTAAGTTGCAAACCGAAAGTCTCCTTCTACAGCAGCACATGTATGCATTGCCCTTGAATTTACTGAGCAAGAAGTATTTTAATGACAAGTAAGAGTTGAATATATTTACATTTTCGTTGGTGGCAGGTCACTTTGTCGAAAACATACGACAAATAAGACAATAACGTTAGCATAAATTTGATGAAACATTTTTTTTTATTTAATTATTATTATTTGCAACACTATGGTAAGGTAAGGCAGGTCACACCACATAAGGCCGCCTACACACTATGGTAATGTAAGGCAGTTCACACCACGTAAGGCCGCCTACACACTATGCAATATATGTATAATATAATTTAGGCACTTTTTCTCGCCACCCAATCAGTTGTAGATAATATTCCAAACAACACAAAATCGTCAACAAATTCATTTCAGAAAGATGACTCGCTACAGTGGCTTGAAGAAGACCGCGGCGCTGCACCCAAACAGGTACCCGCTTTCTTGCACGCTGTGCAAGGGAAAGCATCCATTGCGGCTCTGCTCGTCCTTCCGGGCCAAGACACCGGAGGAGCGCCTACGGGAGGCACTCATCGGAAAATATTGCATAAATTGCCTCGCGGTCAACCACCGGTCAGCGAACTGCCCCAGCGACGCACGGTGCCGGCGCTGCAACGAAAAGCACCACACGATGCTCCACATCGGCGAAAATACCCGTCGCCGCCCCGCAGTGCCTCAAATCCAGTCATGGAGCGAACAAATGAGTTCCGATGATGCCCTCTCCATTGATGCATCAGACCCTGGAACGGAGACTAGGCCTCTCCAACCAGAACCGGAGGAGGGAGAACTCCTTGAAACCGGAGCGGAAACACGGCCTTTCCGCCCATCACAGCGAGGGGAAACGGAAACCCGGACTTTCCGCCCCCTTCTGCAACATGAACGTCGCGGACACAAACGCCGTCTGCGCCGTCGCCAAGCGCACAACCCGGCCAGACTGGAGACCAGGTCTCTCCAGCTGCACCGGGCTAGCTCCTTCAGAGCCGGGCTAACAAATCGAGCCGGCATAGTGGCTCATTCCTTGCTGCCAACGACAGCCATCTTACCGACGGCGGTAGTGAAGATCGAGGCAGGAGGACGCCTACATTTAATCAGGGCGCTCATAGACGCATGCGCCCCTACGTCGCTAATTGCGCGCGACCTAGCAGGAGAATTGAAACTAGAGCAGACGCATATCGGCGGTCAACGCGGCTGCCTTGTAGTACTGCGAGGCAGACACGGGACAAATACCCGCATATCAACACACGTAAGGACGTTGAACGGCTATATGCGCATCAGCCCGACCACCACGTTGGACTCCGACCTAGCAGCCCCATACACACACATCAAGCTGGCGGATCCAAGTTTCTATAAGTCATCGCCGATACGCTTGGTGCTCGGCGCGGATGTGTATTCCCGCATCATGACCCAACAGGTCATGCCACAGACATTTGGGCAGCTCCTCGCTCAGGGCTCCATATTCGGCTGGGTGCTTTCGGGTACGGCCCGGTACTAAATTAATCTATTTTAGTATTTAATTTTTTTTTTAACTTATTATATTGTTTTTTTTTGAATTCCTACTTAGAATAAGTATTGTTTTTTGGTTTTAAAAAAAATATATAATTATAATAATGAATAAATGAACGTAAACTATTTTCTATTTAGCTGTACTCATATTGTACCATAAATTTGTATATCGTTGTGGTGGTCGATGGACATTTAATTTTTTTTTTTTTGTTGCTCACCGCAAGGGGGCCGGTATGTTTAGGCCAGCGCCTAATTTCTTTTTTACCACCCCTAGTGAGTGTATAACAAACCATTGCCAGTTAGCTGTTAATAGTTTTCACTCAACGGTTAACAGCTTTCACTCAACTGGCAATGGTTTCGTTGAAATTCCCGGTTAGCAAGCGATTCTGCTTATCAGCTTGGCGCACTTTTCATACAAGAGACCACGAGACAAGACGTCGTCCACCGGCCACCACACCCAGCATCACCACACGAACAAACCACATGTAAGTAATTTTCTTGTAACCAATTTAATAAAGAAAGTTTAATTTGCTATTAAACACAAACGTGTGGTTTTATTCATTTAAACACTTCCTTTTCCATATTTTCATATTCTCAACGATCGACGCATCGTCCGCGAGTGACTCGTCGAGCGTTCGAGGAATATTCAGAGTTTGTTATTAAAACTTTAATGCTCTCTAACGCACTAATTCTTCCGAAGGAGAAGGGCTACCATTTCAATTCGCATGACTTCGCAAATTTTTTTCACACAAAAAGTCGCACTATCATGCAAATGAGGGTTACATAAGAATGCACACGTATAATTAAAATATAATATGTGTGAAATATTTACCCGGACTTTAGAAAAAATGAAACTTTATACAATTCTTCTGTTAAAAGGGTGAAAGTACTGCAACCGTTTACTATAAAGAACCCTAATATAGGGCCAAAGCACACAAAATATATGTAAGGGTATCAATAAATGTCTAAATATTTGCTTAATATGCTTACACATGTGACAAATAAAGAAATATCTTCAAAAGCTTTCCTATCCGAGAGCATCATGGAGTGACACTGCGTATACGCAACAATTCAAACTGATAGCATACATTTTCAAGGAACATTATCAAAGCGTATTGTTGTTAATTAAAGCAAATCAATTAAAATTTTAGCACAAATTTCGCATGTAGAATATCAAGTGACTTCTTTAAATAAGTGACTCATTTAAAATTCCTTAAATTATTCAACTTCAAGCATGCCATTAGTTCACTTCCTGCAAACAGTGATTTTCCCAGGCCATAGCTGTGTAAATCGGATTTTCAATTTGCAAATATTAAAATTAAATGTCAACAACAACGAAAAGTTATCAGCTTATGCATACACATACGCATTATTACGCGCAATCCGCCAGTCACGCACGATTGCGCCTACAATTCTGTGAAAATTCCACGCATTCACCGAGCCATTCATTTGACGCGCTTTTCAATCAAGTGAAAAGGATTTACCAGCACACTCAAACACACATATACGTGTGTTATAAGCTCTCAACTACAGTAATGTGCGCAAGCCGAACGCAAAAACCTTTGAGCCGCCACCTCAGCCACGCACACCGCCAAGCAATACCCAACAGCCACCACATTTGCATTCACCTGTGCGGTGCGAATTCTTTCACAAGTATTTGACGAAAAGCAACCCCACCCAAACCACTATGTTTTGCGGAACAATTTGTGCCTTTTCATATTTCTAACTCAAAAGCGGCCACAAAAATTTCGTAGGCAAATATGCATTCGGGTTGCTTAACAAAGATTTCATCGATATTAGAATTTGCTTTTTTCGCCTCATTTCGCCGCCGCAACGCACGCAGAGTGACAAACGAAATGAAAATAAACACTCTGCCGCAAACGTGTAAAATAACAAACAAAATATTGTAGTGAAGCGCTCTCACCACCGTTTTTAAGGGCTTTAGCGCGTAGCTTACTATAGACTTTTCGACAGTGACAAGCAATCACGCGCACTCAATTGCTCACATGTCACCTTTTCATAACTCAAAGTTGACGCAGCGGTGAGATGAGTGGTGGCTGAGTGACAAAAACTGATAATAGCAATCGCTGGTAACCCTTTCGGTGGAGTAAACTGAAGCGAGTTCAAGGTGAATTGGAGATACTAATAAAAGGATAAACTATTTTTTACTTTATTTATAGTCTTCGATATAAATGTGTAGATAGACAATTTACAGAACTCAAATTAATCGTTTGCTAACCTCCTAAGTAGCCGTTCCACAAGTTCAGTTTTAAAAAACTTGCTTCATAGACATCTCACTCGTCAGGCAACTTACTGAAATTGTTCCTTATTTATCCAAGAATATAGAAAGGAGCTAGATAAAGATTTCAGGCTGATATCCTCGACTATATACTAGACCAACTTTTGACATAATAATTCGAAATTATTTTCCAAGTCAAAACGTTAGCTACAAGTATTCCAGTCAAATTGCTAACCTACAGCGGTTTAACTAATCCAAAAAAAAGGAAAACAACACCAATCCACCAAGAACCGTGATAACCAAAATGGCAACAACAAATTACCAGTCAAGTTGTCAGCCCGCTAAGCGCGTTTTCAGTTGTCAATGCTGTTTGACAAGAGCGTAGAAATAACAGCAACAACAGCAGCAGCGGCAGAAGAAGAATTTGACAACTTCATTTGCTCAACCGCACAACTGACAATGTACGCCACGCAACCCCTTCCTCTCACAATGCCTGCGCAGTGTTGCTCGTTCACTTCATTCGTTTCAAAGTGTTGTCAGCAGCTTCGATGCGTTAAGCTTGTGTGTGGCACGTGACGGACGCGCAGATTTACTCGAAAAGCGCTGCCAGTACTTGTATGAGGTTTCGGCACAAAAGCACAACTCCTCAGCTCTTGGCAAGCATTTTTATCAATTTTTATCTTTTTTTCACTGCACACTATTTTATTTATACTTCTCAATATACTGACACTTAGATACATATATTCAGCATTCTTTTATTGCCAGCGCACTTGGCTAACGTCTGACATGTGAGCAGTGACGTCAACACGGAGCATGCAATCATTTTCTGGTAATTGCACCCTTCAATGTTTGTGCTCGTATTTCCACCAAATTGGCATTGGTAACTTATGAATTTTGCCATTTGCCACTTATTTCAATTCGTTTGTCAATTATTAAGGTGAAAAGTGTGTTGAAGATTTGAAACACCTAATTTGCTGCTAAGGATATGTCAGAAATGTGTTATCAAGACAATAGCAATCCGTTTAGCTTTTGAAGACTCACTTTAAGTGGTAGAACTCTAAAAGAGCTGCATATGTGGAGTTCTTGAAACGAAAATAATGCAGTATTTAGAGTTGAAAGTATTTTGATTGACTCTGCTGTTATTTTTGCAACAACAAAAAAATAAGAACTGTTCCAGAACTTTGAGCAAAGAAATTTTCTCAATGGCTTCGATAGATCTGAAAAGTTTAAGATTAAATGCAAATCGAAGAAGAAAAGAAAGTGATCAACGGCATGTTCACAGTCCCTTTATCTATGGTTTTCCAATAGGGACGCTACAAAAGTAGACCGATAGGGACAGCTAACGACTACATATTCTTTCCCGTTTTTGACGTTTCTCTCCAGTAAGGTTTGCCATTTCGTCATGGAAAGATATACGATCCAATAAGGAGTCGGAATTACTTAAATATGCTACCGAAATTCGGAGTCAGTCGCCTTAACTTTAAGAGCGCTACATCCAATTTATGGTCGTCATATTCGTCCACAAATACAGTACAAATGTTCTTGTGCCAGTGAGACAAAGAAATACCCGTAGTGTCGAGAACATTGCTGCCACTAGCGAATGAATTGAGGAAGACTCAAATCAGTCTCTCACATGTCATTCTCAGGCGTTGGACATCTCTGTGCCGTCATTGTGGCGAATTTTGTGAAATGATCTTGGTCTACATCCTTACGAGTACAAGATAAAACTGACGCAAGATATGAAGCTGCTTGACCACCAGAATTTTCATATATTCGTGAATTGAACTGAGCAAACAACTTCAAAATAATCCGGATTTTCATAAAAAAATTATCTTCAGCGATTACTCTTGTTTCTGGCTGAATGGCTGCGTCAATGACGAAATATTGCGTTATTAGTCAGGCAGCCATGACCATGAGTCACCATTGCGATCCAAAAAAATTACCGTTTGGTGCGGTTTATGGGCCGGCGGCGTCTTTTGGTCGTACTTCTTCCGTGATGATCAAGACCATCACGTTACTGTGAATGGGAATCGTTACCGCCGAATATTTTCGACCAGAATTGGATGATATGGGCTTGGACAATATGTGATTCCAACAGAATGGCTCCATAATCCACACAGCGACGACACTCACGAAATCCAAGTCAATTGGACGCCTCGGTCGTACAATTTAACGCCGAAATTGCAGCAGTATCGGCTGAATTATGCTTGAAAACCGTGGAAATTGGTTTCAGCGTCTAGACTGGACAATGCTGGTCCGTGGTAGCCATCCAAAAGTAACCGAGTTCCATATATAATGGCATCAAATTTACTTTCGCAGCAATAAAAAATTTCTTTGATATCCCAAATCGTTTTTGTTTTATTTAAAAATAAACTTTCGTAGCGCTCTTACTAAAAAGCCCGTTGGTATCTAAACGCTATAGAATATACGAACTATATCCCGGCACGCAGTGTATTCATATCCTTTAGGGTGCTTGTCTTCACTAATGCTATCTATGCTTCAAACCCACTTTAACATATTTCGCTTTTATTCGCTCTTTCAGCTACTAAACTGCAGTTAGTTTCATAAATAGTTTCATAAATAAAGGTTCTTTTCTGTCCTCTCTTTTGAGCCGTAGCACTTACCTACTTCTAATTTCTATAATTATAACAACAAAACAAGCAAAATTTCCATTTCCTAACCAACATCATTTACAATACCAAATTACATTTATTTTAAATTTTCGATTTGGCCCACTTTCGAATACTCGCCACCACTCAACTCTTTTCACTGGTTGCTAAAAAATATAGCACTACAAGTGGTTAACATTTTCATCAAGTGCGGCCAACTCACCAAACTGGGCTTTGTAAAGTTTCGCGTGCACAAAAATGTGCTGCCAAATAGAGCACTTGAAAAGCTTTTGGAAAAACTCGCGCAGCTATCAAAAAATATACTTTTTCACTTTTTCATCAGAGGGTCATTTTAAAATAAAGCATACCTCTAACCCAAACCATTTTTACGTTAATTTTTTTTATTTTTTATTTTTTGTGAAAGCGCTGAATGGAGACACAGCAGCCAGTGGGCACTGAAAAGCACAAATACAAAGCGCATCGAAAATTGTGAAAAATTATAGTGATTTGTTGCAAGTGGCCACTGGAAATATGAGTAAAACATAAAAGCAGCTTTATAATGAGCTCAGTCGCGAGTAAAAGACAGTGAAAAAAACACCAAAAAATTGCATGAATGCTGGAAAAAATTGCTAACCGCTATTTTCCGCAACTGTTGCACAACGCCCGGAAGCATTGCCGTTGCAGCAAAGCGAAATGCCACAGCGGTTGCTGCAATTGCACCGCTGCAACATTTACTCGGCGGCGCTTTTATGTCGTTACTTGAATTGCTGGGAAATTCGTATTTATCTGCACGGCGGGTTGAGTCGAGCGGCAGCAGCAGCGGCAGCGGCAGTTAGCAGATGCCATTAATGCCAGCAATGTGCAGACCGTAGGGACATTGAATGAATGCAAAAATCGCGCCAGCAGCCTTTGTGACACAGCGTTGACAGTTGACTTTTAAGCTTTTTTGTCTTTTCTTGCATTTTTTGATTGACCACATGCTCTTTTTTTTGAATTTTTTGTTGTACTTTAGATTAATTTTTTTCTTTCTTTTTCAAAAAAAATATTTTATGACATTTTTGTCATTATAATTTCTGCGTTAATTGTTAACCGCAGCGCGCGTAGTTTGAACTTTTCTGCTTATACTCGCAAATTTTACAAATTTTTAGAAAGTTCAGATATAATTACAGAGGTCTTTTCCAAAAAGTGCTCTCGATTTCTATGTAAATGAGAACGATGTGATTTTATATTGAATCAAAATATTCAAATTTGGTCAAATGGAGTTCTGGTGTGTTTTTTCGTTACGCAGATAATTTTATGTCATTTATAATCTGAATAAATGTGGCACAAAGCATTCAGTGAAGGTTGTGAGGTAAGCGAAAACTTTCTGAATCCACGTCGTCCACTTCTGTTAATACCGATAACATTGAAAAAGTTAAAGAAATAGAGCTTTAATATCCTCGTGTTGGCAACAGAGAGACAGCAGAGGATCTCAACAACTCTCATGCAATGACTGAATATCTTTCGGTTAATGTTTTGGATTAGAATAGTGCCAAAATATCCGAATGCGCAGACATATTATAACTTGATTTTGACTGACTTTTTGACCAAACATGAAACAAGTGTCATTGCTTAGCCACAGTATACGACAGTCTTGGATCCCTGTGACTTCCACTTTTCCATTGACCCAATATATTATATAATATACGGCGCAGTGTAATGATCAGAGGTGTGGACTGCGCAGGACCCGTCTCCGTTCAGAGGTTCAACAATGGTTAAAGTTTTTCTAATAACTATCTCATATTAACAAATTAAAACAAAACTCACAAAATAATCCAAATCCCTGATTACACTGCTGCCCCAAAAAACTGTTCTTATAAAACCCACAAGCCATTCGGATTCGGACACCGCTTACGCTGTTGTAGCCGAGTTAACAACAGGTCCTTCTCCACCTGTTCTTTCCAACGGAGTAAAGATCTTCCTTTTCCTCTGCTTCCCCCGGCAGGTACGGCGTCGAATGCTCCCAGAGCTGAAATCTTTTCATTCATTCGGACGACGTGATCTATCCAAAGTGGCACCTATCTCTTAATTCGCTGATGTATGTCAATCCGTCTTATATCTCGTACAACTTATCGTTCCTTCGGCTGCGGTACGCACCGTTGCCAATGCGCAAAGGACAATGTATCTTTCGCGGAACCTTTCACTTGTAAACTCATAACACCGACTCATCAGATGTTGGCATCGTCCATGCTTCTACAACATATAGAAGGTGATGAGCGACTAGTAGAGTTTAATGTCTGTTCGTCGAAAGAGGACTTTGCTTCTCAATTGCCTACTCAGTCCGAAGTAGCATCTGTTGGTAAGAGTTATTGCGTTGGATTTCGAGGCTGACATTATTGTTGGTGTTGATACTGGTTCCAAGATATACGAAATTATATAAGATTTCGAAGTTATGACTGTCAACAGAAGATATTTCGTCATGCTCTCATTCACTACCAGACCCATTCGTTTCGCTTCCTTATCCATTCCGGAGAAAGCAGAACTAACGGTGCGGTTGTTAAGGCCAATGATATCAAAATCAAAGCTTTATAACAATTATTACAAAGAACTTCTGAAACATATTGTGGAACATTTTCGGTAGATGATTCTAAACATTTTCTCTCTACAAACCTTGCAATCAGTCCAAAGAAAGCAGCGATACTCCACTTTATTCAAACTTTTCTACTGCAATACTTCCTGCATCACCGTTAATATCATTTACTACACTTTAATCCCGCCAATGCTGCTTCCATTGTACGCATATGTTCGACACATGTAAATGAGTACCCGCCCACAGCTGCACTTTCGATCTTTTGCTTTCTAATTTTCTCATTTTCCGCTCTACTTCTTTCAATTCATTTGCTTTCTTCCACTGACTGCGCG
>JBAWJQ010003977.1:0-35476 GCA_037783105.1 Bactrocera zonata
TAGGCGCTTTTAAACTGACAATGATTTTTGCATATATTTTCGTTTATATAGGTATATTTGGCTGATTTTACATTAATCCTATGCAATCAGTTGTTAAATATACATTGGAAAAGCTACTTGGTGACGGCATGAATAGATTCTGCGACATAAGCGACATTCTTCGTTGTCAAACCGACCACCGCAATACGTCCATCCTTTGTCAAGTAAATGCTGTACTCCTTTATGAGACGTGTCACTTGCTCCGGTTTCAGACCAGTATAGCAGAACATGCCGATTTGATTGGTTATATGCTCCCAAGAGTGCTTAGAACCAAGTGCAATTAATTTCTCTTTTAATTCCTTACGCATACTTATAGTGCGATTGGCCATTGTCTTCAAATCATCCAGCCATACACAGTAGAGTTCGTCATCCTTGAAAATCTCCATAGCGATGCGTGCACCATGTATGGGTGGACTCGAATACATCGGGCGTATAATGGTTTTCAAATTGGATGTCACACGTTCGGCCTCATCCTTGGAGCTGCACACCAAAGTAAATGAACCAACGCGTTCACCATACAAACCCATATTTTTGGCATAACTCTGTGCTAAGCAAAATGTATGTCCTTCGGCGCTGAAAATGCGCACAGCTAACGCATCGTTATCAATATCACCGCTAGCGAAACCAAGATAGGCCATATCGAAGAAAGCATATAAATTACGTGATTTCATTATTCGCGATATTTCGCACCATTGCTCCGCATTCGGATCCACACCGGTGGGATTGTGGGCACACGCATGTAGCAGCACAATTGATTTTTCGGGTATTTTCTAAAGTTGACGAAAGTTGAAAGTATGAATTTTTATTATTATTTTTTAATAATTAAAAAAAGCATTTTCGCCTGTTGCCAAAAGCCACTTACACATAACGACTCAAAGAGCGCCTGCTCATTCAGCGCACGCGTATTCGGATCATAGTAGCTATAGTTGGCTACCTTCAGTCCAGAATGCATAAAAATGGGACGGTGATTAGGCCAGGTGGGTGTGGGCAAATACACCACGCGTTCACCCTTCCAAAAGAGACCTAAAAATGCGGCACCAATACGTAAGGCACCGGTGCCGCTTAAACTCTACACAAACGTCAACAATGTTGTTACAAATATATACATATGTAAGATATATAATTGATATATGTATATGATAGCCATAAGCACACCTGCACTGTTGCATTGTAATTATTTTTCAGTATGTCCGAGTCTTCGCCCAACGCCAGCGCTATTGATTTGTTATAAAAATCCGCCAAACCCTGTATAGGCGCATATTCCTTATTCATATTTTTGGCTATTACGCGTTTTTGTGCCTTGACGAAAAGTTGCATGAATTTTTTTTTTAGTATAAAAACAAAAACAAAAGTGATAACCAACACACCTCTTTAACACTGGGCAAAACCCATGGTTTGCTGTTGTCATCACGGTATGCGCCTACGCCTAAATTCACCTTTTTGGGATTTTTATCCTTTAAAAATGCCTCCGTGATGCCGAGTATTACGTCGGGTGGTGCCATCTTCACATCCGTGAACCATGATCTATTGTATGGAATTTTAGTTTTTTTTTTTGGATTTCTTAATATTGCATGTGTACGTACTTGTAACGTGTGAAATACAGAGCTGGAGCAGCTTCAGCTTTAAATGGTACACGCTTTGTAAATTGTAACATATTTTACAAAATTTCTGTATGAAATTATGATTACAATTTTTTTTCTTTATGTCAACACCAATTTCGTAAATCAAAGTTGTTAGATTCTGATGTTTTTTACATTTTTTTTTATATTTTTTTTATATTTTTTTTTATATTTTTTTTAATTTTTTTTTTTATTTTTTATTATTTTTATTTTTTTAATTTTTTTTATTATTTTTATTTTTTTTTTATTTTTTTAAATTTTTTTTATTATATTTTTTTAATTTTTTTAATTTTTTTTATTATTTTTTTTTTATTTTTTTATTTTTTTTTATTTTTTTATTATTATTATTTTTTATTTTTTTTACGAGTAATGTAACGTATATTTTTCAATTTTGCAAAAACAAAACGTTAATTGAGCTCGTCACTACCGTTAATAACATAAATAACAGAACCACCTGTATATTAGAAAAACACCGGAATTTATATACGACAACTACAGTAGCCTCTATATCGTTTTGAGCGACAATAATATTACAACAACTATAATCAAACCGTTAAGTTAAAAAATATGTATATATAGGTGTGTTGCTTATATTATATTTTGATTTTTTATTAATTCGTGATTTACAGTTTCATTTTAAATGCTTTCATTTATACGTTAACATTATATTTTCATTTTGAGCGTTATACTCGCATAGGTACTCAATGTACATGTTACAAGATTTACTTTAGTTTACTAAGCTAAAAGACTTGGACTGCTATTATTTATTAAAATTCTACTATACACACACACTTCTGCATATACATGTACACAGTTACATATGTGTGTTCGATTTTAGCGGCAACCTGGCCGCATTGCTTTGCTGTGCATTAAAATTCATAACAAACATTTTTATTCAATTTTGGCTATTTCGCTTTTACTTGGTAACTTCGTGCATGGCATGCGCCAAGTAATCAACATTCTTGCTTGTTACACCAGCCATCGATATGCGACCATCCTTGGTCAGATAAATGCTAAACTCCTTCGACAAACGTTCGACATTTTCGGCAGTCATGCCCGAGTAGCAGAACATACCAATTTGATTGGTGATGTGATCCCAGGAGCGTGATGAGCCCAACTTCACCAGATTGCCCTTCAATTGTGCGCGAATATTGATAATACGATCGGCCATGGTTTTCACATCCTTCAACCAAATGGCTCTCAATTCTTGATCGTTCAAAATTTCGGCAGCCAGACGTGCACCATTGATTGGTGGATTCGAGTAGAGCGCACGGATGAGTATCTTAATTTGTGATGTGACACGATCAGCCTCTTCTTTGCTGGCAGTGATGACCGAGTAGGCACCGGCACGTTCACCATACAAACCCATATTCTTGGCGAAACTCTGGGCCAGACAGTACAAGTGACCGTCCTTCTCGAAAATGCGTACAGCTTGTGCATCACGATCGACATCGCCGGAGGCGAAACCCTGGTATGCCATATCGAAGAAGGGGAACAAGTTCTTCTTCTTGATCAATTGCGAAAGCTCCTTCCATTGCTCGAGTGAGAGATCGACACCGGTGGGATTGTGCGCACAGGCATGCAATAAAACAATGGATTTCTCTGGAATTTTCTACAAACCAAATAAGTAGAAAAATTGTATACTTTTATAATATTATATAATAACAAAGTCATACTCACGCTAATGTCTTCGAAAACACCTTGCACATCCAAACCGCAAGTTTTGGGATCATAATAACGGTATTTCTTAATTGGAAGTCCGGAGTGTTCAAAAATCGGCACGTGATTGCCCCAAGTGGGTGTTGGCACATACACCTCACGATTGCCCTGCCAGAATTTGCTGAGGAAGGCGGCGCCAATACGCAAAGCGCCTGTGCCACTGATGGACTACAAAGTAAACCGACTCGTCAGTATAAAGCACATTAAAAAATAATTTTTATTGATTTACTCACCTGTGTTGTGGCATTGTGTTTACCCTTCAAGCGTTCCGAATCCTTGCCAAGCGCCAACTCGATGGCTTTGTTGTAGAAATCTGGAATACCGATGATGGTGGCGTACTCCTTGTCCAATTTTTTGGCAACAATGCGTTCTTCAGCCTTGAATTTCGTTTGATACAGTTAAAAATTGACACAGTTATGTTTAGAAGAATGAAGAGTAAACTTACCGTGCGCACACTTGGCAACACCCATGGTTTACCGTTATCATCGCGGTAAGCACCAACACCCAAATTGATTTTTTTTGGATTCGTGTCACGTTTGAAGGCTTCGGTTACTCCCAAAATAGCATCAGGTGGACCCATTTGCACACCAGCAAACCATGATCTGGAAAAAAACGAAAAAAATAAAGATTTAAATAAAAAATAAAATAATTTTATTAACTAAATAATTGTATTAAATTATTTTATTAATAATTATATGTTTTCCTACGGTCTTTGTTGTTCTTATTATATATTTATTATTTATAAATACATTGTATATAAAATTGCGTCACGTTACAGCCCATTTCTGTTGGTGTCAACAAATATTTGTTAGAAAACAAATTATACTGAGCAGCACTTATTTATAATCGTACATACATGCTTACATAAGTACACATACATATGTATATAATTTTTTCTTTATCAATTTTTAATTTTTTTCACTAGGAAGCTACAAATTGACGTAAATCATTTCATTTATATGTATAGAGATAATTCGCATATACTTATTCATTAATTTCTTATGCCACATTAGGGCTTCCGTTTTTCCACAAGCTAATTTTTTTATCTGCAAATGCCCCGGAAGTTTCAGTTTTTACCCTAATTAACTGGGCATTCATACAAGTGAATTATAAAATCGCTGTTACTCATACGACATGGTGTACTGTATTCAAACAGTACATTTGCTGCATAACTTTAATTGCTTGTAACCTTTAACTTTCTTTCAATGGCAAAAACCAATAAGAAATTTTTTGTGCAACCTTAAAAATCAAAAATTCTTAAATAACGGACACCCTAATATACATACATACATACATATTAACATATCTATGCTACTACCACTAAACAATAGTCATGCTCGTTTTAAAAAGCTCTGAATCATAATGATAACAATTAGAATAGGCGCCTACATATACATATATACACACATATATATTTCAATAAAAATTAAATTACGTGAACATGCAAATTGTTCACTGCCATGGTCATAAATTGCGTTATCGCATCCCGTGAACTGGACTGATGACGTTGACAAATACAAGTACATACATATGTATGCTCAGCTGCTTAAAAATAGACATAACAAACAAAAAAGAACAAATTTTTGGGCACACATGTATCTACAAATGTACATACATATATGCATCTGCTTACATACATACATACATCTACAAGTGAATAGTGAAATGAGAAACGTATTCAAGAAATTATTATATATTTTTTGCACTAATTTTAAAAATAAAGAAATATTTGTCATGTTGCGACCGTGTATTTCCTCTCAATACGTCAATTCAGCGGATATAGCTTTTTTTAATGTACATACAGATACACAGATAATTTTGTAAAAGAATTCTTGAAGACATTTTGGCGAAAAATCTGTTACGAGCGCTTGCCGCTCTTATGTGGGAGGGGTTAGGCTGGTTTAACAAATAATCAGCAACTGGAAGCGTGATCATGTTATCTATTGCAACAAAGTATTTTTTAATTATAACAATATCTTGAAGCATTTGAGGTGTATGAAAATAATTCGGTATAATGCTATCATATTTTGTAATAAGCCGGCTTTTTCACATGTAGACTTTCTCAAGTGGTTTATATTATAGTACCTTATAGAGGTATAAATTCTTAATCATGTACTTTAAAGATAACATATCCGTCTTATTCTATATTTTTATCCACCTGGAACTTATGCACTTATATCAACAGCAGCATTTTTTTGTTATGTAATTTATTAATATGTACTGCTTTAATAAGTTGATGTTCATTTCGTTAATATATGCACGTTACTAAGCACTCTTCGAATTTTTCAATTGAGGATAATTATTGTATACGATCTTTATAAATAATTATACTATATTTGCTAAAAACAAAACATAATAACACAACATACTAAATAATATGAACATTTCAGGCTTACATAAATACAAATGCATGTACATACATTTGTAGCTATGTTTAAATTTTCATATGTAAATTTGCAAAGGGAAGTAATTTTTACTGTCAATCTATTTTACCCTAAGCTGATTGTGCATAATGTACTTGCGCTTATGGGATAAATGACCAGTAGTTTGCACAAATATACATAAATAATTACATATCTATGTATGCATACTGATAGGCACATATGTATGTGCATATATACAAGTACTTTCTTACTGATTTATTACCTAATAAATCCATTGAAGCAGTTTAGTATAAATAGCTAACCAATTAACTGTTCCAAGTGATTTATGTGTGTACTTATATATTAATTTAACAACTGCGACCATAATATACGTATATTTTCTTAAGTTACATGCCTGCATATATATTATTTCTAAATATAAGAACAAGTATTCACAAATTAGCCTTTTAGATTAGCAAAGCGCTGCGCTCACTGGAGCAATAAGCGGCGGAAAACACAAAAAATATGATAAATTTGCTATTATAGTATATAATACTATAATATAGTATAGTAATATTTAGAAAAAAATGTACTATCGCTAAAACAACAAATAAAATAGCTACCAATATTGATATAATTAAGAAATTGCTACAATTCCACCTAGCGTACGTGATTTCGCGTACATTGTATGGTACATACATATTTACACATACACGTGTACATGCGAATGCGCGAATATAGGCAAGTAAATATGCTGCACGATTGAATGACCTTGTGTAATGACATCTACCAGAGCTTCAGCTAAGCAGTTAGCACCGGTTGCATGGAAATTTTCAATGTTAATTCATTAATATGTAATTTTTACTTAAAACTAAAACGTTATAAATGTATTTTATAATGTTTCGTACACACGTGAATATACCATTACTTAGTTGGTAACTATTGAAGCCACCCGGCGGATATTTAACCTGCCACATATATGCATGTGTGTAAATATTTATAATATTGTAAATGTTCTAATTAAATTGACGCTTCGATTGCTTACTGTGTGCGTGCGGTGTTGGCATTTAATGCTGCCCCAATAGCGCGGTTTGCCGACAAAAGAGTTTTTCCGCTAATATTTGCCATTTTCTACACTTTAGATTACGAATAATGATAAAAGCTTTATTTTAAATGCTTCAATTGTTAACCGGCCACACACAAAGCAATAGTACTCAACCAGGCAAAATTCAATACTGCAAAAATTACCCAAATCAGCAAATGTATAATAACCGCCACACTAGGCAGCCCCACTTGGCGTTCGGCAAACAGCTGAAGCACCTCGTGGGGGATAGTGGGTTGCCACTGTACATTTATAAATTAAATTGATTTGTATTCTGTCACGTACGACATATTGCTGACATAAATTGTGATTAAACTTTCAAATGTATATGTTCAAAAATGAACATGTACGTTGATACCAAAGTACATTCAGTATGCATCAATATATTTAGTTTTATTATACTTAAGAATATTCAACATATTAGATAACAATAAACGATGAATGGCTGATAATTCTACTAAAATTATTTAAATCCTAAAGACGGATATACATGTTAATGTAAAGATGGCAGAGGAAATAGGATATCATATTCACAATTATATCATGAAGATTTCATTCACAATCAACAAATTTTTAATGTGAAAATTAACACTGTGAATCACAAAAATCAGCTGATATAGATTGTTTACCATCGTAAAATCCTTATACCATTCATTCAGATAAAATCAGTACTTAGGAAAAAAGTGTAAAAGTTAAATATATAAGCATATTGTTTATATTGTTTTTCCTATCCAAACAATTTAAATTAAAGGAAGTTTTGCTCGCATATATTAATTTTCGATAGTAAAGAAAAAACTCGACGAAATGGGCGGCGGAGATTTGGTACTATAACAAGTTTATTTAGTTATAAAACAAAACAATTAATTATATACGCTTAAATTTAGAATTTGAAAAAGTCTTGGCATCCGCATACGATGAAAAACCAGGAAAAAGTGTGGAAAGCGGAGCAAGCTAAGTCGGAGGAAGATAAAAAGCTCAAAGATCTGCGTAGGGAGATAGATGAAGAAAAAACACGAGAGGAGCTTAAACAGATAGGTCGCAATTCTGGTATACTTCCACAGGAGGACAAAAAGTTGGAATGGATGTACAAAAGTAAGTTGACCAGAAGTTTCCCGTAATGCCTAAATTTCCAACATAATCCTTTTTTATTTACAGGTAGTAATGAGCTTATAAATCGTGAAGAATATCTACTTGGAAGGAATATCGACAAATCATTTGAGATATTGCAAGCTGAAGAGCAACGAAAAGATCAAAATATTATCGGTGTAAAACAATCTATTAATCATGTGGAACACGAATGCGTACCATTTTCCATACGCTCTTATCGCAATGTGGAGAACACAGAACAAGTCGATTTGCAGCGTAAAGTCATGGAGGATCCTTTAATGTTAATTAAACAACGCGAAATGGAATCAAGGAAAAAGCTTTTAGAGAACCCTGTAAAATTAAAAGAACTTCACCGCATTCTTAAAACTGACGAATTACTCAAAAAATCCAAAAAAGTAAAGAAATCTAAGAAGTCTAAGAAATCTAAGAAAAAGCATAAAAAACGTTCTAAGTATTCAAGCAATGACAACTCATCCGATTCTGAATCGGGCAGTGATACCGCAAAGGACCTAGATAAGGAATTAGCTAAGAGGTATAAAAAGCTAAACAAAGAGGAGGATTTTTCTGGTTTGAATTTGTCAAAATTATTGGACGCTAAATTCGAAACTATTACAAAAGAATTGGATAAAGCTGCCGGAAGTAAGCGCAAAAAAGATCACCGACATCGCTCAAACAACAGTGACAGTGATCATGAGAGCAAGATAAGAAGCCGTTCCAGGGATCGTGATAGAAGAGTAGAGAAAAAATCGTATGAGAGTAAAGCAAGGGAAGAAACATGTAGAAGCTCTCGTCATAGATCACCCAGTAACAATCAAAAGAGACAAAGTTCGATTACACGATCACCAGATGAGCCTCGTAAACGACAATATTCTACCTCTCCTTCTGTCGAAAGGGATGTTAGAAATATTTCCAATTCCAAAAGGTCCCGTTCAAGTCGTTCATTAAGTAAAGATAGTAAGAAAAGAAATGATCATAGATCGAGCAAACTGGAACAAAAATCGAGACGGCAAGATTATAGGGATCGTGAAATGCAACTAAAAAGCAGATCTCGTTCTAAGTCACCTAAAATTGGTAAAAGTCGCCGGCGTTCTGAAACAAGATCACCGGTTCGCTCAAGTAGAAGAGAACGTTCAAGATCTCAACGAAGAAGATCACGTTCCCCACAAAGAAGTTCACGTTCTTCCCGTAGAACTTCACGTTCTCCACGTAGAAATTCACGTTCTCCGCGTAGAAATTCACGTTCACCGCGTCGGCAAGAAAGATCAAAGGACATTAAGGAAAATAAATGGGCGCATGCGCGATCTAATGAAAGTAAAGGTGTAGCCTCACAGAAAAAATTAAGCAATGAGGAGAAGGAAGCACGTCTTCGTGAAATGATGGAAAACGCTAGTTGGAGGGAAGAGGATCGCGTGAAAGCAGTGCAAAAACATCGTGAAGCCAATGCCCGTGAAGAGCAACAATATAAAAATCAGGATTTCGACAAGGAATTCATAAATAAGGAAGTAAAAAAAGCGATTGCTACACAGTCCTCCATTGGGTCTAGAATTCGTTCAAACCTGAATAATATTCAACGCACATCTGCCGCTATGAATTCAAATTTTACAAAAAAATAATAATCCGTTTATAATAAATATGTACATATTGTTAACGTTTTTAAATTATCAGCTATTTTTATTCAACATCTAAACGGATTCAATATGTTCAACAAATGAATGTGTTCCTTCTTGCAAGAGCAGTATTTTAATGATATTTATAATATTTTCCAGTTGCTCAGCACAGGTAGTTTCGTAATACAAATTTGTCTCTTACGCTTTTTGCCAATATTGAATTTATACATTTTAAGCATTGCTCAAAGCAGCTACACCTGGCAGTGTCTTGCCCTCAAGCAACTCCAGAGAAGCGCCACCTCCGGTTGAAACGTGTGATACCTTTGATTCGGTACCCCATTTGGCGCAGCAAGAAGCTGTATCACCACCTCCAATAATAGAAACAGTGCCACCTTCAGTAGCCGAAACTACCGCATCCATAACAGCCTTTGTGCCGTTGGCAAAGTTGGCAAATTCAAACACACCTGGGGGACTGAACGAATATATAAGTTTAACTAAAATCCCTCTAATAATATAACCTTCATAATTACCCATTCCAAACGATGATTTTAGCACGGCATACGGGCTCTTTGAACAATTCTCTGGATTTTGGACCGATATCCAAACCCATGTAACCATCAGGAATACCTTCTTCAACAGTTGCTTCACATGTTTTAGCATCTTCAGCAAATTTATCTGCGCAAATAAAATCGACCGGCAAATGTAATTGCACGTTGTTTTTCTTTGCCTTTGCAACCAAATCATTGACGATTTTTGCACCTTCTTCGTCAAAAAGTGATGAACCAATCTTCATGTTATTGATGACTTTCAAGAAAGTGAATGCCATTCCACCACCAATTACCATCTCATGTACTTTATCCAACAAATTTGAAATCAACTGAATCTTGTCCGCAACTTTAGCACCACCCAAAATGGCCAAGAATGGACGAGGTGGATTATCCAGAGCCTGAGCAAAGTATTTCAATTCTTTGTTCAACAAAAGACCAGCGGCACGCTTTTCGAAACCTTCGCCAAGCATCGAGCTATGGGCGCGATGTGCTGTACCAAAGGCGTCATTTACATAAACATCACCAAGTTTGGCCAAACTTTGACGGAATTCTTTCACTTTAGCTGGATCTGCCTTTGCTTTCGCTCCACTAGCATCAAGACCCTTTCCTCCTCTTCAATGTAAAATCTCAAATTCTCCAACAAAATAATAGTACCAGGTGCGGGATCTTTACATTCATTTTCTACTTCGGGTCCAACGCAATCAGGTAAAAATTTCACATCTTTTCCAAGAAGTTTTTTCAATTCATCAGCCACTGGTGCAAGAGTATACTTTTGATTCTTTTGTCCATCTGGACGACCTAAATGCGACATGAGCACCTGTAAATAAATAAATTTGCAAGTATATCTAAGAAGGTAGTAAGCCGACAATTTGAAAAATTACTTACGACAGATTTCGCTTTTGCGTCTAACGCAAATTTGACACTGTCCAAAGCGGCAACAATACGTTGATTGCTAGTAATTTTGCCATCTTTGATTGGAACATTGAAGTCCACTCTTAAAAAAAAAATTATTTATGCAATCTCGTTCAAATTGTTGTTACAGAAGAAACCAATTACCTCATCAACACTCGTTTGCCATTTAAATCCAAACTTTCGATGCTCAACTTGTTAAAAGCCATTTTACCGCTTTTACTCTTTTCTTTTTTATTACAAGAAGATAGACTTTTCTGAATGGTATTTCCGTAATAAGATTGGAATTGAAAAGTTTTCCGCACGCACAAAATGTTCCTTCTGCTTATCGGTATGGTAAAACTTTTTAGTAGACAATTCAATGTCATTGCAAGGGCAGGCCGACAATCGAAGCAGAGTTGTTATACACGCGAAATTTGTTAGAAAATCAATAAAAGCTTCGAATTTTCAAATTTTTACAGAAAAAATTTTAAATGTATTTTAACGTTTGATATAAAAATGATTGGCTCCTTTTCATTCAAGTTAAAGTATAGAAATTTAAAACTAAATAACGTAATGTTACTTATTACATTATAATCTTATCTGGTAGGGTAAAAAATATCATAAAATCTGTATATACGGAATATGGATACAGCTAAAAGTTGTAGTAAGAATATTGTATACAGTGTGTAGTGTAATAACAATTAAAAAAATAATTAAACTCTTGTTACACTATTCGTTATAGTTTTCATTGCGAGTGAAATACCGTAAAATCAGTGTAACTCACGGTATATTTCTTATTGCGAATAGGTTTTTTATTTAAAGTGTGTGTAGGTTACAATTGAAATGTCAACAACTTCAAAAGTTGTTTTGACGTCTGGAAATTTTCATCAGCCTTTCATATATGAAAAAATAAATGTTTAGCGAAAAAATTCTTTCCGTGGAAAAAGTGTAAAAAAGTGCAAAAATTTAATAATAGTGCAATACAAAAGTCAATGTGTTAATTAGTGTTATTAACTGTATTGATGGAATAGCGTTCAGGCGCTCAATACCCATGTGAAATGGCTTTGAATATTTTAAGTACCAGCAATTTAATTTATGTGTAATTAGTATTCATATTTACACAAAATGTTAAAACTAAGAATAGCAAGATTCGTACGATTACGCACATTAACATGTTTAGCATTTCTGCTCTGTGTTTGTCCAAATCAACGTTGGGAAACACGGGCTGATCGCATCACATTATTACCTACAGTCCAGCATTTACAACATCATGCTCCATGCGATCGTAGTCGTAAGGTGTTCACTGAACCGTACGGAGAAATAAGTGACGGTCCTGCTGGTTTTAACTATACGCAGGATTCGCATTGCGAGTGGTTAATAAAGGCACGCAATGATAGTCAATTTATAACACTTACTTTCCATAGCATGGGCACCGAGTGCGCTTATGATTACATTTATGTGTATGATGGGGATTCATTTAATTCCACGCTGCTAGGCAGCTTTAGTGGTCGTACCCAACCGCAGCGATTGGTTGCGAGAAGTGGAAGTGTAAGTGTTTTGAAAATTTCAGTCATCTTTTTCACAAAATGAAATATGTTTCTTTTTTTTTGTCAATATATACAGATGCTTATACTTATGTACAGTGACACGAATTATGTGCTCGATGGTTTTCGGGCTTCATATTACATATCAAATTGCTTAAATAATTGCCATAATCATGGGAAATGTGTGGGGCACCAATGCGTCTGCCATGGAGAGTGGGTTCTGCCCGATTGTGAAAGTGAGGCATGTCCAAATAAGTGCGGTGAGTCGCAAGGGCGTGGTAAATGCGTCAAAGGTATTTGCCATTGTGAAAAGGTATGTTCAAGTTTAGCTTAAATGTAAATATAGAAGAAGTCTGAATGGCTAATTTGCTTTGTATATATCTTATTATAAACTTGTCTAAATGCAGGGCTTCAGCGGGCGCTTGTGTGATTTATACATAAATCCTCAAGGAGGAAATTGGCGTTGGCTGGCCACTGACGCAGAAGGTATGACACCGCGTGCAGCGCATACTGCCGTTTATCTTGAAGAACATGATGCTCTTTATGTTTTCGGTGGTTACGACTTAAATAATGTTATCAATTCATTGCAAGTAAGTAAACTGTGTATGATTTTATTCAACCAATGTAACTTTGCTTTCTTACAGATTTATCGCTTTAGCAGCAGTCAATGGGTAGATGAGTGGGGGCTTTTGTTACAGGATCACAATTATTCACAGAAAATAAATGCCACTTTGTTGAAGGCAGTTTTGCAACATAAGAGTGAAGACGAAGCCAAACTTTGGGGATTGCGTAGTGATGTATCATTCTTTCGAAATATTTTATATACGTTAGCAGAGTCTAATTTACATCAACGGCGCACACGCTCTTCACAGTTGATTGCAGATGTTAATGCCAATACCACAAACGAACAAATACCTGAGTATTTTGAAGACATTTTAGAAGAGGTTACAGATAATAAACCCGAAGGTCGATACGGACACGCTGCAGATCGTGTGCCTGGTAAATAAATATATAATTAATCATTAGAAAATGTAGTTAAAACATATTACATATAATAATTAGGCGGTTTCGTGATATTTGGTGGCAAGAATGGAAACGGTAGTTTCTTCAACGATTTGTGGTTTTATAATAGCACAGAAAGTGGCGGCAAGTGGAAGCAATGGGCACGAAATTCAAAGCTGAAGCCACCAAAAGTTGCACGCCATACAATAACATTAGCAGGCGAATACTTGTATTTATTTGGCGGTAGTCTCGAAACTGGCGAATTTTCATCGAAGTTAGTATAAACATGAAAATTTGTGAAATATTTAAAAAAAGTCTATATATACTTTTGTTTCAGAATATACCGTTTACGTTTGCCTATTTATAACAAAAACAAGTTATTTGAACATCCAGTTGGTGATGATGAATCCACGAGTTCGGCCTATGAAAACGACGATGGTATATTTAATGCCGCTGATGAGGATGACGATGGTCAGTGGGAGTTCGTGCATCCGCGTGGTGGCAAATCATTAGATGTGCGCCTAGCTGCCCACAGCACCGTCTACTATAGTGCAACAAATTCCTTAATTGTTTTTGGTGGCATTATGTCAAGTTTGGCGCGTTTCTCCAAGCTTTCAGATAGAATTTTCGCATTCCAATTAGATAAATTGCATTGGACAGAAATACTATATCCACGCACTGCCTTACGTGACACAAACATTCCACACGAACGCGCCTTCCATTCCGCGACGATCTCCGGCAATTATATGATGGTCTTCGGTGGCTACACACACCGTCACAATAAGGACGAAATCTGCTACGACAATCAAATGTATTGGTATCATCTCAGCTGTCATATATGGATCAATCAAGTTGTATCGGCCGAAGAAAGTTTGTATCCAAAAAAACAAGGGGTATTTGCCCACGCCGCCGCACTAAGGCGCAACAATACTTTATTGATTGTTGGAGGTTACCATGGCAACGTAAACGCCGATCTCTTTGCCTATGAACTGCCACAAGTACTACGTCTACAAAATCATGGCTACAATCCGGAGATGTCATGTCGTTTACACACCTCACACACAGCTTGCCTATCGAATCCGGAATGCGGTTGGTGTTCGGCTGACAGTAGCTGCTACGGACGCACTATTGGCGCCAATTGTACCACAAATTTGCAGACTACTCGCTGTCCCGGCATCTGTCCATCGCTTGGGGATTGCCATTCATGTTTGGTGCATGGCACACAGTGGCACACCGACACCGATCATTATTTCTCGGTCGCCAGCAAGTTGGGACTCAATGAGTGCACTTGGTGCGTTCAAAATGCTAAATGTCATCATCGTGATGATAACTATGGCATTTGCGGTGAAGATACGCCATCGCGCAGTCCCGGTTGGTGGGGCGAAAAGGGCACCGAAATACGACAACCCTCTCAATGCACCAGCAATGATAAGCGGCCTGGTCTTACATACTTAAAATACCATCATCCGGTCAATTTGACAATGCCCGACTTTGTGGCTATTGTAAATGCGACGATGGTGGACTTTGGCTCGCCCGCGCCTGCAACGCAGTATGAACAGAAGCTGGAGGGCGAAATGTTGGCGCGTTTGGTAGGGTTTGTGCGTCCACAAAAAACTTGGGAGGAACCCTCCGAGATACAGGTTACTTTAATTATAAATATGTTAAATCAATATAACACATTTTATTCTTTGTGTTTTAGGTCTGCTCCAGTTATTCCTCAGCATTCCTTCGCGCAGGTTTGGGCAAAAGCTTAGACTCACTTAAAGAATTGACTAATCGTTCTACAAATCAATCATACTGCGGTCCCGTTGAGATACCCAGCACAGACCAACCGTTTCTCATCGATTTTCAAGCACGACGTCGTGTCGGTTTATCCACTATACATAACGCCTATCAAAAATCGAAAATGGAATTGTATCATATATTCCACGGCAATCTAAATGCTTTCACCTTCGAGTACCTTGAACCCTACTACTCCGGAAATTGCTCGCAATACGTCAATTGTCTGCATTGCTTAACCGATTCGGCCTGTGGTTGGTGCGGTCTGACTGCAAAATGTGTCGAAAAAACTGTAAACGAGACTGAGACTTGCACGCTAGCCGATAGCTCAGCGCTTGCCGGCAATGACGGCTACTGGGAATATCTCATCACACAACCGAGCCAGTGCGCCAACTGCTCCAACTACGTTTCCTGCAATGAATGCGTGACGTCTGGCCTGTGCGAATGGTGGACGGAGGAGGCGCGGTGTGCACGTTTCGGCAAATCCGAACATGGTGTACGCAATACTTCGATGTGTCCGATACCCTGCCGCTTGCGCACTTCATGCGATCAATGCTTAAACGAACGCGGCCGTTGCGTATGGTGCGAGGCGACATCGCAGTGCTTCAGTTTTGCCGTTTACACCAGCGAATACCAGTTCGGCATGTGTCGTGAGTGGTTGGACCAAATTGTTTTGAACGAAACACAGCGCATTACCGATTACACACAGATCGGTCATGATACCACTACAACTACACTGCAACAACAACCGACACTACCTCAAAAAGTGCCCGCTACGCAGTGTAAATCCTGCACTTTGTACACCAATTGCACTTCTTGTCTGCGCACGCTCAGCTGTGGCTGGTGCTTTGACCGCGACAATCCCATCGAAGGTGTGTGCATGCAAGGCGACTTTAGTCGTCCGTTTGGCAATTGTTCGCTAGCCTTGAATAGTCCCACGCAGCATGATGCCGAATGGGCGTATGCGCAGTGTCCCGACGTCGATGAGTGTGGACTGGGTCTGCATGATTGTCACAAGGAAGCCAAATGCACGAATACGCATGGCTCGTATAATTGCCATTGTCGGCGCGGTTATGTTGGCGATGGTCGACAGTCGTGCGTGCGCACTTGTTACGAGAATTGCGTGCACGGTTATTGCTCGGGTTCAGCCGATTATGTGTGCAAATGCGAACTGGGTTGGACTGGCACAGATTGTTCGATCAATTGCGGCTGTAACAATCATTCGACGTGTGTAGAACGTGTAGGTAAATGTGATCAGTGCCAAGCGTGGACCGAGGGCGAACGTTGTGAGCGCTGTCGCCAAGGCAGCTATGGCAATGCCACATCGGCCGATGGTTGTCATCCCTGTGAATGCAATGGTCATGGCAATCAGGATTTGGGTATTTGCAATGTCGGCACTGGCGAGTGCTATTGCAAGGACAACACAGAGGGTTTGAAGTGTGATCAGTGCGCTAACGGTTACTATGGTGATCCACGGGATGGCGGCCAATGTTACTTCCAATGCGAATCGCGTGGCATGCTAACGAATATCGGACGAAGTGGTATTGGCTCGTATCAGTCATATAAAAATCCTTGGGGCGCCAGTTTGGAAGTGCGCGAATGCTTATGGATACTATCGCCGAAAACTCTACAAGCCGAGAAGTCGCTACTCCAGTTGGAGTTCGAATGGCCCAGTTTGGCGATGGACTGCGATGAGAATGCTGTTTACATATACGATAGCTTGCCCGATTTGACTGGTGCGACGCAGCAAAACCAATTAATATCGGTTGTGTGCTCGCCATACACGGCCACGCACATCGTGGAAGCGCGCTCAAGTCACGTCACCGTTTACTATAAACAGGGTGGCGATCGTCAGAAATTCGGTTTTAATGCATTGTACACAGTGAAGAATTGCGCTGCGCGCTCCTGTCTGCATCCGCACATCTGTGACGAGCAGCAACGTTGCGTCTGCCCCGCCGGTTATGTGGGCGCACGCTGCGAGATCGAAATATGCCCGAAGAATTGCAATGCCAAACGCATGCAAGGCTACTGCGACACTGACTATGGACGCTGTATTTGCAATAGCAGCTATGCGGGCGCCGATTGTGGCACGCTCATCAAGCCAAATCATCTGGTTGTTACAGATCTGTTCAATACGCTACTGCTGAGCGACACCTATGAACATCTACGTAAAACCATACCGCGTTTCGGGCATTCGGTAAATGCCGATAGACGCGGCTCTCTCTGGATGTTTGGCGGTTATTCGCCATCACATGGTCCGCTCAATGATTTCCGGCAATTCGATGCGAAGAACGGCACTTGGATGCAGGTGACTGTCGAATCGACACCGGACGACAAAATGCCGTTGGGTCGTTATTTTCATGCCTCGGAAATCTACTTGAAGAAACAAATAATTTTCATTTACGGCGGCATAAGCATACGTGGTGAACAAGAAGAGCGCACCTCACAACTCATACTCGACGATTTCTGGCAATTCTCCATACAAAATCAACGCTGGAGCGAAATTGAGCTGTTGCAGCGACGCGAGAAACCACCGGCACTGGCCGGTCACACATTGACCCAAATTAGGTACAATGAACGTGAGTCATTGATACTGATTGGCGGCATGACACGCAATAAGTCGCGCCAGCTGGAGTTGTGGGAATTCAATTTGGAGACTTTCCGCTGGGAGCAGTTGTTGGCGTTGGGCGTACGCATGCCCGTGCTTTACGGTCACAGCACAGTATACAGCGCAGATTCGCACATACTCTATGTTTTTGGCGGTTATTCCGTCGAGCCGCAGAACAAACTGTACGCGCTGAACTTGCAAAAGATGACTTGGACTGAGCTGCCGACGTTCAAAGAGATGTCGCGTCCTGATGTGCTATTGCCGCGTGCGCGTTACTTTCACTCAGCTGCCACTACGGAAAACTACATGATCATCTATGGTGGACGCACACATCCTTATGATGCCAGCGATGTGCTGATTGCTTACATCTATGATTGCAATCAATGGATACGCTTGACGGAAGAGGTGCACGTGGTCGGCAGACTGCCGCATTCGACATACGCCGAGGCGATCTCCATAGATCATGATAGCAAAGCTATCTATGTAATTGGCGGTTGGGATGGCAGCGCGTCGCAGAGTCACGTGACTCGTATAAATTTACCCGATGATATTTGCCAACTGTGGAGTGCCAACAAGTATTTGTGCCGCACACATAAAGGCTGCAGTTATTGTACCGTTTCGGGCACCTATAGTTCCGCCTCGTACTGTTTCTCCGAAGGCGACTCGGCTGTTTGTGAACATCGCAACGGTACTTTAGTCTACAATAATGGCGCGGCATGCGATGATGCGTGGATGTCGCGGCGCAATTGCTCCAGCTTTAGCACATGTAGCGCCTGTCTGGCCTCCTGGCCAACACATGTGGAGACGACGCCGGTGTGTCAGTGGTGCGACGAGTGTGGCATTAAGGGGCGTTGTGTACCGGCTGGTGTGGACTGTGAACGTCATAGCACATGGTGTAATAAGGAGATCAGTGTCGGTCTGCTGAATCTCTGTCCGCAACCGCAATGTCATACCTTGCACTGTGAGGCGTGTGTGATGAATGAGAATTGCGAATGGGCGCAGAGTGAGTTGGGTACAATCGAGTGTATTACAAAAGAGCTGGTTGAGCAGAATCAATATCGCATTATCGGTGAATGTCCAATGCCATGTCACATCTATAAAAACTGCAGCACTTGTCTGAACAACTACGACGAGAATCCGAAGGACTGCAAATGGTCAACGATGTTGAATAGCTGTATTTCACCACAATCACAACCGCTGCTCTGCGCTGGTGGCGTTTGTGGCCTGGTGTTGGAGATGAATGAGACCTCACATTGTCCAGAACCCTGTCACGTCTACGACCATTGTTCCACTTGCTTGGAGCATGCTCATTGCGGTTGGTGTGCACGTGACGGATTCAACGGTGATGGCATCTGTACAGAGGGTTCACTTGAGAACAAGCAGGAATATCCATCCGGTTCAACGTGTGATCTTATCTATACCTCGCGACGTAATGACTCACAGCTTACGCCAGCCGACGTGGTCTCCTGGCATTATGTGAAATGTCCGGCTGAGAATGAATGTACGAATGGCCACCACAACTGCAATCCGATTTCGGAACGCTGTATCGACACAGATGTCGGCTACACCTGTCAGTGCGGTGAGGGTTATCGCGATGAGAATGGCACATGCCTGCCCGTTTGTAGTCAGGGTTGTGTGCGCGGCAAATGCATCAAGCCGGACAACTGCACCTGTGACTTTGGTTATGTTGGCGCCAATTGTAGTATACAATGCTTGTGTAATGGTCATTCGAACTGTGGAGGACCTGATCGGCTGGATGTGTGTCTGGAGTGTCACAACAATACGAAGGGTGCTCAATGCGAAAAGTGTAAACCATTATTTGTCGGCAATCCAAAGGAGGGTCACGAATGTGTGCCATGTCTGGGCTACTGCAACGGTCACTCCGATGTTTGTTTGGCACAAGACTCCGATCCGGCTCACTTCAATATGACACGCGCCGAACTGGAAGAAGTATTGCAGGAGGGCCCCGAGAGCAATGCAACATGTCTGCGTTGTGCGAATAGCACTGCGGGTGATCGTTGTGACACATGCATCGTTGGCTATTTTCGTGGTAGTGAAGATCATCATAAGGCTTGTCGGCCATGTCAGTGCCATGGACATGGCAACGTTTGCGATCCGGTAACTGGTGAGAAATGTAATTGTGGCAATAATACAGAGAGTGATGCAACTTGTACGGCGGGTGGTGGCAAAAACTCCGCCCAACTCTGTTGGAGTGTGCAATGTTCAAAATGTCGAGACTCGTATGCGGGCAATCCTATCGACGGTCATCAGTGCTATAAGCAAATAACTGTGGAATCGCGTATGTGCTTCGATGCCAAGCCAATAGGTAAGTGGAACTCAGAGCTGCCAATATATATTTATACCAGGGTAGAATCAGAAGAAAATGTCAGAACTCATTACAGTCTATAAACCTAGACAAATAATTAACGTGATAAGCTTAGCTGATTTGGCCATGCCCGTCAGTCTGTATGCACCCGAACCAGTCCTTCCGTTTTCAAGATATCACTTAGCATACAGCTGCAATACAAACCGATCGATCAAAATCAAGTCCTTGAATGACGTGAAGATTTCAACTGTCAATAACCCTAAAATTTTAAGTGTGACTTTCGACAGTCTGTCGCAACAAAATCCTCAAGTCGCTAGCCAGCAGCACATGTAGAAAGGACAAAGAAACGTTGTTGCAGTCCTTAACTACGCCAAACCAATATGGTCACATGGATGCAGACGAGAAAGCTGCAAACTTGTCAGAATACTGCACTCTGAACTACGATAGGATGCCTCTTTATATCTCCCATCGAACACCTGCATAATGAGGCCTTTATACTCCCAGCTAAGAAGCATTATAAACTCCTCTCCAAGCGGTTCCTGCTTGGCTGCTTTCGCAGGAACCATCCCTGCAGTTACCTGCTTGGAGCGGAATCACCTTCTAGGCGCATAAAGAGGTCATTCCTCAACTACGCCAAGGACATAAAACAATACGACGACCAGACTTCGGACGCAACTAACTTTCGACAAGCACTGACCACCATTCCCAGTGGAGCCATTAACACCTTCACCGACTCCCTTGGAGTCGAACCACCGTTCATTGCAAACGAAGCGCTGGAGTTGCCGAGAGAAACAGGTAGGTTAAACTCCTACTGACATATCAAACATATGTCCAGCGTGCAATGAGTCCCGTATGACACTAGCCACTTCTTTGCATGCCCTGCTAACCCTACCCGTCTGACACACTTCACCCTTTGGTCCGACTCCGTCTAAACAGCACGTTTCCTGGGGATGACGTCGATGACAACTTATGTAATCCTTACCATCCTAACGGGGATTAGGTACCTTTTACAGCAACAAGTCCTTGTAGGAATTTTTTTGTTTTATTTGTGAAGGGTATACAAGTTTATTTTTTTTTTCTCCCCATATTTTTTCTATCACAGAGGAGTGCAAATCAAAACCAGCGGCGCTTCGACCAGGCCAAACGGTATTTTTTGTTATACAACCACGTTTTATGAACGTCGACATTCGCATCATAATCGACGTAACGCAAGGCGAATTGGACGTGTTCATGTCACCACAAGACGACTCCTTCATTGTGGAGACCAACGAAACGACGGGCTTCCATGAAATCTTCCTGGATAATCGCTACAATTGGGTACCCAAAAGTAAGCGTAATCATCCGTTGCACATAGCAATGCCACGCACCGACAATATAACTGCCAGCAAACTGGTGATGCACGACAAACGCAATAGCTTCTATGTGCCACACATACAAGACTGCAAAAGTCACGGTGGTCACAGTTTCCATGTGAAGGATAAACATGCCAAGGATTTGAGTACACATGTCACGCTGAATCAATGCAACACGCTGTTGCGGCTTTTCGGCCTAAAGAATCGTTTAGTGTTAACATTGCCGCAGAATGCTCATAATTTAAGTGCTACACGTTTCTTCATAGCATTACGCGCGGGAGCCGGACCGGAGCACAGTTATGGTTCGGTAGTTTTTCGACAAGATCAACTACATATCGACTTGTTTGTGTTCTTTTCCGTTTTCTTTTCATGCTTCTTCCTCTTCCTGGCTGTATGCGTGGTTGTGTGGAAGGTGAAGCAAGCGGCCGACTTGCGACGTGCGCGACGTCAACATGTCGTCGAAATGTTACACTTAGCAAAGCGGCCATTTGCGCGCGTCTTCCTCACAGCTGGCGCTTTGGATATGGAAAGCCCACAGCCGGCACCGTCATCAGCGCGTTCGATGCGTAATATAACGGGTGCACGTTCGCGTCATGCAGCCGCCGGTACGCATGCGCCGGAAATATTGCTCATCGCTATTGAACCGACCGCGGACAATTTGGCGGCGGTGGGCACAGTGTTTGTCAGTTTACCCGGACGTCATAAAGCGCCGCTAAGCATGGCACTCGGCTCAGCGCTAATCACATATCCCAGACAATTTCCGTTAAACGCGCGCAATTTTATGCGCACCCAGCGTGGTGGTGGCGGTGCGGGCGGTGGCGCCGGTACAGTAGCTGTTGGCGGTGGTGCGGCTGTGTTGGGCAATCATGCGGCGTAAGTATTTATAATTTAAGGTGCCTTGTTTTTTCACTAATTCTTTGCAGTGTACACTGGCTATAAACTCAATTTTAATTGGTGTAGCTCACCTATTGCCGTTTACTGTAATTTTATAGGTAGGAGGTTATGCCTTCAGTTTTTTATTATTATTTTTTTCGAACAAATTATTTTTAATCAACATTTTTTATTTTTGTTTTTAACAATCTAAATAAGATTTTAAAGTTGTCATAATTTTTTTTTTAATTAAATTATATTATGAAATAATTATTCATAATTTTTTTTTCTTTTTATATATATTTTTTATTTTATTTTTTTATATATTTCTTTTTTTATTTTTTATATTTTTTAATTTTTTATTTTTTATATTTTTTAATTTTTTATTTTTTTTTAATTTTTTTATTTTTTTAATTTATTGTTTTTTAAATTTTTTTTATATTTTTTTTATATTTTTTTTTATATTTTTTTATATTTTTTTTATATTTTTTTTATATTTTTTTTATTTTATTTTTTTTTTTACTTTTTTTTTATTTTTTTTCTTAATTTTTTTCTTGTTTTTTTAATTTTTTTTTCTTAATTTTTTTAATTTTATTTACTTTTTTATATTTTATTTATTGTTTTATCTAAAATGTTATTTAATGTTCTAACTAATTTTTAGTTGCATTTCTATTACACTATTTTTAGTTTTTTTTAGTTAAATTGTATTTGAGTTCATTTGTCAGTTCTTAACTGTTAAGGCCATGGATTAAACAAGGCACTTTTTCTTTATATAAAAAGCATGGATCAAATATAAAATAACTCGAATCGTTAAGTTACTAGTTTGTTGGGTTTTAGATAGAAAACAGTTTGGAGATTTATTGTATTCAAAAAATTTGACTCATGAGCAACTTCTGCATTTGATAACAAGTGTAATTTACTGAAATTTTTATATCAAATATTAACTTTAGCATTGTAAGAATTTAGTGAAAGCGTTTATCGAACCAATAGCAAACACACAAGCTACAAAAAAATCATAAAAGACAAATTTATGTATGTACCCGTAGTTTAATCTAGCAATTTGAACGCTATGACGTAGTTGTATATAATTTTTAGTAAATAAATGGTTGAGGATATTTAAGCGAAAAAAAAATTCAACAGTCATGACAAAACCACAACATGCATACAAGGTGAAAATAACAACAAAATACAAATTTGCAACACAATATTTTAGATAAAATGCACTTAGTTGGCTACAACATGCCAAAGGATTAGTACTCGGTCAATTCCTTAAATTATATAAGAAATCAATTACCAGTGAACACACTTTTTTACCGCATACATACATACATGATAAGTGCAATAGTCATATGGAAAACTAAAAACAAAACCATGCAGCTTACACAACTGTTTGTAATGACTGCAATGTAAAATTTGTATTATTTTTGTATTTTTTTATTTTTATTTATTTGTAAATATTACATATGGTTGTTTATTTAAGTATTAAGCTTCTAATTAATGTTTGCTCAAATATACCGTATATTTCATGTTTGAAAAGAAAACAAATCTCGAAATGTGAAAACCGTTATGAAAGCTGAATTGTAAATATTTACATGTATGTAAGCTGATTTAGCAAGCAATTGTGTATATACATATGTACCATATATATAATATTGTTTTAGAATTGTCATATGTGGATATAAACAAATTTATAGCAAATTTTTTTAATTTACCATACTTTTTTAAGTGATTGAAAGGCAATTTATATTTGATAATTTCTTTTGCGCTAACGATATTTTGTGGACTGTGTTGAAACAATATTTTTTCTTATTATATTATTCACTACATGAAAGAAATCTAGTTATTTAATGACATATTCTTGAAAGAAATCCGCATATGACGATTGTTGCGTTGCTTTTGCGCCGAATCTCCTTTACCGTTATTGCGCAGCTTTAAAATTTGTTTAGAAAAATATAGCTAGATGCGTCTACATTATTTGGCATATCTCACTAGTTAGATTATACACAATTTCTGCTTTATACAAGCTACATTATTTGTTGAATATAAATCTTATCAAAATTTTACTTAAGAAAATTTCTTTCTTTATATTTATATATTTAATTATCTCGAATGGTTTGTGGACTTTTTATAATATATATTTAGATTTACAAATGAATTACAATTTTTTTCGTTGGCGTTGCCATGACTTTGGTAAAGATAAAAAATATTTACATATATTATTAATGCAATTAACAACTATGGTTGTGTTAAAAATGTTGAACTATTTTTTTACTGTACAAATTTTAGTGAAATGTTTTTTTGGTGTATTTTTTTTTTTTAATTTAACATCAAAGCAAAGACAAGAAAAAAGTGCTGAACAAACACTTGACATATACATATATAATTAGGGATATAGTAATTATTGAAAATATATGTATTAAATGTATCACGAAGAACAAATCGAACAATAATTACTTCAATCGAAAGAAAATACTATGTAATAAAATTATGAAATGATAATAATTCTGACTATCCCAGTGTTTTGATAAATCGAAGTATTATAAGAATAATGCCATAGACGAATTATAAAAATATAATGAGTATATATAAAATTAAATAAAAATATTAAAAAAAACTATAAAAACAATTGTGTTACTAATATAAACAGTGCTATTTTCTTTAATCGAGCGATGTCACGTCGAAAACTATGTAACAGAAATAGAAACAGAATTCGAGTGATTTAAAAATGTTTATTTTTTTAATAATTTTAATTATGTCATGTATTTATTTAAAGACAACTTAAAAATATTGTTTTCTTTTCAATTTCTACGTTCTTAAAATTACTCTTTTTATTTAATTGTATAACAAACTGTTGCTATTTCTAATTTTACAATGACCTAATTCTGTTTCTGTTTTGAGTTTTACTTACGCGCAAAATTCATTTTCTGTTTTCGTATGATAGAAAATATGCAGTGCTAGAAATATAACTAAACTATTGTGAATATGCAAAGGGGAAGAAGAAGTGCATAAAATAGTTTACATTTTCACACACGTGCCGCTAGTTTATAATTAAATTCTCTTAATAAAGTGTTTTAAATATAAAATAAATATGAAAAAGAAGACACAAAATAAGCCTGTTGAATCGGACAGTGATTCCAGCTTTGACGAGGATGAACCACAAACAATAGAAGAGCAGGAAGACGTAGATTCAAGCGACGAAAATGAACTTCCTACTACCAGCAATGCCAAAAAGATAACAAAATCTAAATCAACTGAAGCTAACACCAAGGAGGACAGTGACAGCAGTGAAGATGAAGATGCAGACATGGATGAGGGCGAGGAGGAGAATAAAAATGAATCTACACAGGGCGAAAACAATGAACAGGACAAAGACAGTGATGGTGATGATAACGATGGTGACGATAATGATGACGAGAAGAGCGATGATGAAGACGCTGAACCAGAGGTTCGCATGCCCGTTATCAATCCTTTGGCGTTTATGAAGAACAAAGATCAACGTATGGCACTATTTAAAAAAATGAAAAAGGAGAAACACAAACAAAAAATGCAAGAAAGACGGGCACGTCGTAAAGCTGGCTTACCTGCAAATCCCGGTCACACAATAGAAAGTTTGCGTGAAAAAGATCAGACAACAGTAGCTAACTTGGATGATTCCGATAACGAAGAGCTACGTAGGGAACTACAAATGGACGACTTCAGTTCTTACTTTGATCGTAGTTATGAGCCAAAAGTGTTGATTACTTTTGCCGATAATCCCGTAACGAAAACTCGTAAGTTTGGACTTGAATTAAGTCGTATATTCCCAAATGCATTAGTAAAAATACGAAATAGATCATCGGTTAAAAATATATGTAAAAGTGCTATTCGCGAAGAGTACACAGATGTAGTAATTGTTAATGAGGATCGCCGCAAACCAAATGGATTACTTGTAATCCATCTTCCCAACGGTCCTACGGCACATTTTAAATTGTCCAATGTCCAACTAACTTCAGATATCAAGCGTGATCATAAAGAGATAACAAAACACCGACCTGAAGTAATACTGACAAACTTTACTACAAGACTTGGTCTAACCGTTGGTCGTATGCTGGGTGCACTTTTCCACCACGATCCTGAGTTTAAAGGACGACGTGCAGTCACTTTCCACAATCAACGTGATTACATATTTTTCCGTCACCACCGTTATGAATTCACAAAAGAGGGCAAAAGGGTAAACTTACGTGAGATGGGACCACGTTTTACTTTGAAATTACGTTCATTACAGGAAGGTTTGTTCGACAGTAAAACAGGTGACTATTCTTGGATAATTACAAACAAACGACACGCTATGGAGGCTTCTCGTCGCCGCTTCTTCTTGTAACAATATTTTTTAACAGTTAAAATTTTGTTGAAAAAATATTTAAATAAATGTATAAAATGTAAATGTCCGTTTTATTCAAAAGTTTAAAGGTTTCTTTGTTATCAAAACATTTTTTGTTTATTAATTACGAGTTAATTTTTCATTCAAAAACATTAAAACAAATGTTGTGGTATTTCATATTACACACCCAAAATGATTTCAACAAATTATTATGAAATGAACATAGAATACAAAGAATTACGTCTTTGCGCAAAAAAACGATAACTAAAATGATATTGTAAAACAAATTTCTAAATACTAATATTAGATATCAGAGTTGCTGCCTTGTCACATTCTAAAATGTGTTTTCAACTCAATGTCTACATTATAATGTACACGTTACATCATAGGACACTGGGGATTCGCTCCAGCACCTGCTGCACCAGCTAAGTTAGGGTCTAACATAGGGAGATCACCAGCTGTTTCGGCCAAAATTTCTTCAGGCGGGTTTCCGAATTCTTGCAGTCTGCGCATATGATCCAACACAGCCTTGAACTTTTCACGCTTAACTGTTGCAGAATCGTCTGGTTTCTCTGCCTCTAATTGTTTCTCAAGAACTTTGTAAAGCTCCAACTGTTTCTCATATCTAAAAAATATAACGTACAGTTTCTATTAATTTATAAAAATATTTATAATATGAAAGCATACCGTTCCTTATCTTCAGCACTAATTTTATCACCATGTTGTTCAAAGTATTTTGGATACTTTTCGACCAACTCCTTTATGCTTGGTAACAATATCTCAGCACTCAGCAAACTTTGCATCATGCCTTCCATAAATGGCAGGAACATATTGTTGTCACCTTCACCGGGCTATGCAATTTAATAAATTCTTGTGAAATCTTTCTTTTATATAAAAGCTGTTGAAATACTAACATTTTCTAAATTAAGACCGCTAAACATGTTAGCAACATCATTCTCCGAAACAGGTGCGCTGAGATTTTCCGAACCTTCTTGTAGGCCCTACATAAACAAACAAACAAAAAAAGATGACACAAAGGTGTCAGGTGCTTATTTTAATAGCAAAAATACACACACCTTTAGAGCTTGTGCTATGCTATCTGAATATTTGGCCACATCTTCATCACTTGCTGGATTTTCCCCTTGTAAGGTCATAGCAGCTGCCTCGGCCATTTTTTTGAAGCCGGCCAAAATTTGATCCGGATCTTGCGGCATTGGGGGTAATTCACCACTCGGGGTGTTGGGGCCACCAAAAAGTGTCTGCATGCGTTCAGCTAATACATTTGCCTGTTCACTGCATTGAATAAAAAGTAAAATACACATTTTTTATATAACTGCTATGCTTACATAAAAAATGCATCTGGATCGGCTGCTGTTCCGGCATCTGCCGCACTACCGACGGCTGATCCATTCGTGCTCAAACTATTGTCTGCATCTACCGTACTACCAGATGAGCTTTTCTTATCGAAATCTTGCAGGGCATCTATAAATATGTACACAGCGTTAGAGAAGTATTAACTTTCATTCACATTATATAATATAGTAAACCCATGTTGTTATGGGCGTGCACATTGGACTTACTGTCAAGCAGCTCATCCAATTCCTTTTTGTCATTTTGTTTGTTTTCAGACATTTTACTAAGGAAGTTGAAGATTTATCACTCACAAAAGTTCGTTGTTTTTAATAAATGGCTTTTTCGCTAACTTAGCAAAAGCCGTTTTGTAATTATTAATTAAAAAATTTATGAAAATGAAATATGTGTGCGTAATAATTGCACAAAATTACACTTCACGTCACGTCTGCTGTTCGTTGCTCATCTGGGTAAGTGATGCTGCCAGAATGCATGTTTTATAACAAATTTGTAAAAAAAGTGATGCTGCCAGAATGCATGTTTTATAACAAATTTATAAAAAAAAATTAACATGTGCCTTAAAATCAGAGTTCGTAAAACCATCAAATTACGCTCTTGCTCTGATGAGTAATATTCCGCAAGAGAACATCATTTCAAATACTCAGGAGCGCAAGCTTAACTAACATTCTCATCACAAAAAAACTCCTCACGTATTTGGCTCACTCATATATTAGCATGAGCGAGAATTTTTAAAAGATAACTATTTGCCTAACGCATCATCTTTATTTTTATCGCTCTGAGTGTTCAAGTGATGCGAAAAATAAAACTCATCTTTTTTTACTTGTCATTAGTATTGTCTCTTATTTAAAGAATACAATACAACTTAAATTAACGGTTAATCATGCATGTACCCAAAACTGTTAATATTTACACCAACAACAATTAAACTTTAACATAAATTTATGAAAATACATACTCTCTAAGAGAATAAGAAATTGCTCAAGAGCACTCTCTGCTGCATTACTGAGTTTATCAGCGATACAAAATACTGAGTGCTGAAACCTGAGATGAGAAAAAGAAACTTAGCGCTCTTGTGAGGAGTATTATTTTGAGGAGCACGTAGGTTTGCGGTAAATATTAGAGCGAAAAGATAAGATAAGTATTAAAGAGAAATATTCTAGAAGAGCACTCTTTCCTTTGAACTCACAATTGAGGAAATCAAAATTTATTGCTCCTCAATTGTGTTGTACTGAGGAGGAAGATAGAAATTTTACTCCTCAGTGATGAGTATTTGCGAACTCTGCTTAAAATACTCCGATAAAAAAATCAATTCGAATTTGGCAATATCTGGCATCACCAGTAAGAAGCAAGGTTGTTTCTTTGCCCGTAAATAGAATTTAAAACTTTTTGTAGTTTATTACTTTAATTCGTATGAATTTGTTTAATTAAAATTATCTCTTTCTTTAACAAACAAATTTTCAAGCTTTTGTGAATATAGAATCTTATCATCTTTCTGCATTTTGACATTTTCCTCTTTCCCCATTTTGACAGTTTGTGTAAGAGGTTAGAAAAAGCTTTGATCCTTAAGTGATTAATTTCAATTTGTATAATTTGCATAAACGATTTAAGAGAAAATCATTTAAATAAATATAATGTAATGTTTTAACTGCAAATACAAACGTTTAATAATATAGATTATAATTTAGTGTATAAATTGTGTCGAATGAACAATGCTCTCCCTTCACTGATCCAACATTTTGAAGAGTGTGAATGGCTTTAAATATACATATGTATATTTCATTTGTGATGGTGTGATATTAGATAATTTTGTGTTTATTAAAAGTAAAAAGTGTATTCAGTTATTGTGTGATATTTTCAATATTTAAGTAGCTTGCATTAAAATATTTGTAAGCATGTGTATGAGCAAAAAGATGGAGGAAGTGAAATTCAAAGCAACAGGCATGCACTAACAACAATTTGAGGTTCAGTGTAGACTGAAGGAATTTCATATTTTTGCTTCCTCCTCTTTCAGTTTTGACAGTTTGCAAAAGAAGTTGGTAAAAGCTGCGTCTGTTCTGTGCAATTATTGTTTTGTTTTGTAAAATATGAAGTAAAATTGTAAAAATAACCACTTGAAACAAGTTCGATATATGTAGTATTGAAAGTGCTGAAAAAAGTAAATGCAGTAAAATAGTGAATAGTAGAATAAAAATTTCGATATTCCTCTGCCGGTGGTATTTGACATTGCTAAGTGCTTGGAAGTCTTAAAATAAGAGAATATCATTTGTAAAGTAAATATTAAGTTGTGATTAAGATCTTCAAGCACATATAAATAATTGCGGCACCTTTTGAATGCTTACATAGCTTGCATTCAAATTAGGGCTAGGCCTACAGGCGACATGCATAAACATGTATGTAGGATGCGTACGTAAACATGGAGGAAGTGTGTAAGTATGCAACAGTTTGAAGTGCAGTGTACTTGTGTTTAAAATTGTCAGTGTTCATTAAATTCTTAAATGTGTTTGAAGTGCAGTGTACTTGTGTTTAAAATTTTCAGTGTTTATTAAATTGCGAAAGCTTTTTAACTTGTCCTCAGAGCCTACAGAGACTCATCTTGTGAGCATAGTTAATCTATAAATGGATAACATCGCTTTCAAACCCTACGGATTTCAAGAACAATTTGAAAGTAGATTTCATCTCAAAGTAAGTACAATAAATAAATACATACATATATTGGTTTTAAACATAATAATAAACTTTTGACAAATGACATTTATTTCTATTAATATTGTATTTCCAAATATTTTAAAATTTTGAATCAAGCGTACATTTGAATTTATTAATTTTCAAACTCACAAAAAAAGTGCCGTTATTTTTTATTATAATTTGTATGCCGTGGCTACCCATTTATAAAAGTATAATACTCAATTCAGTGTTTGATTTTGCTTTTTGACAATGGATTGGGAAGCTAAATAAATCGTATTGAGATAATTGCTTTACATTTGAAACTTATGAGCCTCTTAAAAAACTTGTACTTTATATTTCGAGAATGTTGTTGTTTACCGCACTTTTGACCGTTTTTGCCAATCGTCTACTTTTAAGGCCGGAAAATAGGTGGTCGACATTTCTTCCTTCGAATATTGCACCGTAGCCTTTGGACAATAACCAACGCCTAATTTGGTGAAGATATCTCGTCAAATGAAAAAGTTTTCCATACAAGCACCTGATTCCGACCGTTCAGTTTGTACGACTGTTATATGCTATAGTGATCCGATCTGTACAATTTGCATTGTAGATTGCACCATTGTCTTAGGAAATAACCCACGTAAAATTTCTTGAAAAAAAGCTTTATAGGGTCTTTCATGTTTTTTTAGGGTGTTACAAGCATCCTGCCATCGTAATATATGTACTTTGTTCAGGGAATACCCCACAGAATGTTAGAGAGTCTCAAAATATCTCTGTTTGAAACAAATATCACTAGAAACTTTGTGCATAGTATGTGAATGTAACTTTTGTTGTTGTACACACATTTATTTGTTATAACAAAGCGCCTAAAACTCATACAAAGGCAACAAACCGATTAATTTATCATATCTTACGGCCAACCAGGCCATGATTACAAACCTTTGTGACCAGCTAGATCAACACCCACATATACATATGTACATACGAGTATATCTGCGCACCTACCTACACCTGAATATGTTGCTACTAAACACATGCTGCTAAATTGGGGAACACCGACAAAAGTTGACAAGTACTTCGAAACTCACTCATATGCTTGTGTATGTGTGTGCATACACATTTGAATATGAACTTAAAAATGCCTATAGTAAATTGTTGCTAAATGGCAGAAAAGATATTTCCACTTACCACATGGATGTACCATAAATCTATAGTATGCATGAATTTCCCACTGACTGATCTTCCAACAAAAACCAACTGGACACACAACGTGACGGTTGGTTGGGCCGACAAATAGACAAAGCCAAATCTTGACCCACAAACATATAATGCCAGCAATTAAAAGTGTCTTTCGCCATGGTGCCATCCACCATAAGTGTATATAAACGAATGCATGTACAAATAAATGTTGATATTTATGCTGTGGTTGTGCTAACTGTTTGTTAAGAAATAGTGCGAACTAGCCGCGCATATACATACACCCGCGTACACACACTCAGAAGGGTTAATCACATTCTGTTGCGCTGCATGGAAGAAAAATTCTATTCACCTGGAAGAGAAACAGTGTCTGCGCTACTGTCGAACACCAAACACAAACATCGAGACAAAAAAAATAAAATATATTAAAATATTTGCTGCTTGTTTTGTGGGTGGGCGGAGGTGGAAAGCCTACCGTGGCTCGAGCAACCCCAACATGCAAGTTATTCCTTTATTTAGTTGAATGTTGTTCAATAGACCGACCTTTCGTTGTTACATTTTAATGCGATTATCCCTGGTAATGGATTTAATCATGACAAATAAGCGTCTAAGCGCATGAAAATGCTAGCAAAATATTTGCAAAAGTCAAACCTTACCCACAACTCTAGTTGACCTTTATTATCTACATACATACATACGTCGTCTATGGTAGCTCACGCCTCTGCTGTAGTATTTCATTTACATATGTTTGTTTGTATTTTTCTTTGGCTGTTGTCAGTTGAATGCATTTGTGGGTGTTACTGTTTCAGCTTCCACGGCGTTTTAGCGGAAATTCAGATCAGGTAAAATTGAGAGCAAGCGTGCGCTGTGAATAGATCTCCATCCACTCATATTTATACGCATATGTGACGCATGTATTTGTATTTAGTTTTATGCTTGTGTGTGCAAAATTCTTTAAAACTTGTAGTGAGAAACAAAAATTATATAGGGTGTTTCTTTAGGATGTGTGCTTTTCAAGAAAAACGCGTAGTATATCAGGTTGTCAAAAAAGTCTTGCGGTATTTTCGCTAGTTGGCGCTGAAAGCGCGTAGTTCTAGTTTTATTCGTCGCATCGGGTTATGCTATACCTTTTTGGAAAGCACATTTCACGCGCAAACACGTGTTTGATTGATTGTCGTTTCTTTTAAGTCGTTCGTGAGTTATAGCGTCGAAACGATGGTTTCAACGTTTTCGTTCTGGTGTAGAGGTGGTCGAAGATGCGCCACGCTCCGGAAGGCCTGTCGTCGAAAATTGCGATAAAATCGCTGAATTGGTCGAAAAAGACCGGCATAGTAGTCATCAAACCGTTATAAACCATTTGAAGAAGCTTGGAGTCACTAAGAAGTTCGATGTATGGATGCCACACGAATTGATTCAATAAAAATACCGCAAGACTTTTTTAACAACCCATTATAAAGATAAGATGAAAGTGCAATTATAGCTTTCATAACCATAACCATACATCAGCTGTTCGAACCAACTCTATGATCAACACTGTTCCCAATTAGTGGTGCCCTACCATAACGCCGTGGCCATAACCATACCTATCAACTGATTCTTGGTTATGGGCATATCTTTATGGTATGTCACCTCTAATTAAACCTTAAGTGTTTGCCGCGGCTGGCTCGAATAAATTTTAGCTGGCAGGCCCAATTTTCGACTACTTTTTGCAACACTTTAGGTCGTATTTCGACAGTAACACGCCGAATATTCTCTTCCAAGGCGGCGATTGTCTCTGGCTTATCTGCCCACAAAATAATCGCACGAAATTGGGATCCACACCACAGATCTACGTTTCCTTCAATAAATTGATCGTTTTGTTGACCTTATGGCATGTAGCGCCGTCTTGTTAAAACCAATGCAGCCACGAATTATTAAAATAGCCAACTTCTTCTTCTTTACCGGCGAAGACACCGCTTACGCGATTATAACCAGGTTAATAACATCGCGCAAGCAGTTTCTTCTTTTTGCCATGTGGCGCCAATTGGAGATTCCAAGGGAAGCCAGGTCCTTCTCAGCCTGGTCTTTCCAACGGAGTGGAGACCTTCCTCTTCTACTTCCCCGGCGGGTAGATAGATAGATTAAAATATTGAGGTTCTGCACCGCGACCTAGGGTCTATTGTGCCCTCTCCTATATCACATGACCTCCCAGAGCCCCAGCAACCTGAACAGTTCCAGTAGTTTACCGGGTGCTAGTGAGGTGATGTGATCCCTGCTGATATAGATGGAATCCAGGGCCTTAAGCTTTTTTCCACAGATTGCTGTGCAATCTAGGATTAGGTGTGCTGGTGTCTCCTGTTCCAGGTCGCAGAACTGGCAGTTAGCATAGGAGCCCATGCCCAAGTTGGACAGATGCTTTCTGAGCTTACAGTGCCCTGTGTAGACTGCGACGAGGAGACGGAATTTCTCACGGGGGAGGTTAATTAGTTCTTTAAACCTGGAGAGGTTATATCCGCCTAGGAGCAGCTTGGCGTGGCGCATGCTTGCTGTCTGCCGCCACTACCGCTCTCTCTCCTCTCTCTCCTCCGTGCGGCCATGTACGGCTCTGGTCCCAACATCTTGGACGCTGCCGCCGTGCGGGCCAGTTCGTCGGCCTTCTCATTCCCTTGTGCCCTGGTACCTGGTACCCAAATTAAATCATTGACTGATGGCAAGAACTTCAGCCTGGAAGATGCTTGGGAAGCAGCCCATAGGTATGGATAGCTTAGTACGCGGCCCCGCAATACCTGCCCCAATACCTTCCGGTGTTTTCGAGCCATCAGTGTACCACTGAATGGTACTGTCTGCCAACAGCCTTTCCAGCGTGGAATCATTCCATTCCTTCTTGCTGCCTAGAGTTACTTTGAAATTTTTCTTGAGATTTATTTTCTTCATTGTGCCGTCCCTTCGGAGGAGGGCTAGCGGTGTGCTGCCTGGAATACGGCGGGTACAGCCTCGAATTCTTTCAGAGTTAGCATAGCCGTTGTCTTTTAATTCGCTAAACTATGTCAATGTCATCATATATCTCATACAGCTCATTGTTCCATAGAATTTGGTCTTTGCCATGGCCCATGCGCAAAGAACCATAAATCTTCCGCAGAACCTTTCTCTCGAAAACTTGTAACGTCGATTGATAAGATGTTGTTATCGTCCATGCTACCGCACCATACTGGACGGGAATAATAATTGACTTACAGAATTTGGTTTTCGTTCATCGAGAGTGGACTGACTTCTCTATTGCCTACTCAGTCCGAAGGCAAGTGCTATTCTGCGTTAAATTTACAGGCTGATATTGTTATTGGTGGTAATATTGGTTCCAAGATAGACGAAATTATCTACGACTTCGATGTTATGACTGTCAACAGTGACGTGGGAGCCCAAGTCGCCAGT